>JASGAU010385199.1:0-10987 GCA_030220045.1 Australoheros facetus | reverse complement strand
AAATTGGTTTGATGTTCCGAAACACGTAAGTGTGACAAACATGCAAAAAAACAGGAAATGAGGAAGGGGGCAAACACTTTTTCACACCACTGTATATATTGCAGTATAATGTTTTAAAAAGCAAAGTGCAAACTATGAAATGACAGGACTGACCTGTAGAGGGGATTGAGTGCAATGATGTCTCTGATGGTCTTCACTATCTCTGCTGTCAGTGCCTGTAGAACACATACATTACAGGCATTGGAGTTAATAGATTTGTTTTTAAAAACACTTTTGGTTTTCTGAAATGAGCAAACAAAACAAGAAACAATTCCATAAAAGTCACTTGATGAAAGATGATGTTGTGCCACCTCTACCAAACTGCAGACTAAAGCTTGTGCTGTACCTTGACCTCCTCGGTGACGGTAAACTGTTCATGTACAACATTGTCCACTTCGACCATCAGGATGTCGGAGGATGGTAAAGGTTGAAGCTCTGGACTCAGGTCTGCCTCTGATATCTGAACAGAATAAAAAGGTAAAGTTTACCCAGTTCTGTTATATTCTGTCTGTTTACACTAAGCTAAACCTGCCATGTTCCTCCGTAGAAGATTTAGCTTGCCTTGGGCCAAAAAAATGATTGCTGGTTAACTGTGTTTCTGGTTGAGCAGTTTAACATGCGCTGGTTTAATCTCAGGCTCCATTGTTTCTGTTAATCACTTTTAGTGTGTAGTGGTTTGATTTCACACAACTTTACATAGAAGCATGCACCCTTAGACCACAGTATACAACTGTATTAAAAGCTGAGAACAATTTTGGAGGTCCGAAGAAAGCGAACATGTTGAGTGGATGAATGTTTGTGTCATTTTCTCAACTGATGGCAGATGTGACATAAGGGTTATGTTACAGACCTTGTCCTCTAGCTGCTCCGGCAGAGAACCCGGCTGGTCCTTGCGGCTGCGTTTGGTTTTGCGCCTCGATAGAGGTTTTTGATTGGACTCTGGCTCAGACTCCGACCATGCAGGGGATGTTGCTGCCTCTTCAGGCTCCACCTCCAGCTGTTTTGTGATCTGGATCCTGACAGACCAGATCAGAAGAAATAACATATGCTGAGGCAACAATGTGCCAGTGACAGCACAGTCTTCAGAGTTCCACTGAAACCAATCACCGTGCCCATTACACTAAAATTTCTCACCCACCAGTAGTAGTAGTACATCTAACCTGCGATGTCCCATAACAATCATCCTCAGCTTGTCTCCCAAGTCCTGCATCTCATGAATCTGAACGAAGGTTCCTGTGGTGTAGATGGCATCTAGAGACTCCACTACATCTGACTCATTACTGCAACACACAGAAAGACACATTTACTATCAACACACAGACAGCATGTAAAGCCCCAGGCTCCTTTCACTAGTACATGCTCATGAAAATGATAGTGCTTTTGTGCAGGTGCGCGCATATATATATATATATATATATATGTGTGTACAATTCAGCTTTGTGGACATACATGAGATGTTGCTGATGTGAAATTAAAATAAGACGCTTTCATTAGATGTTATAGTTGCAAAAATGCTGAAAACAGGTAATTTGGCCAAAGTTATAATTAGATCTTGATGCATACTTTCTTCCCTCATACTTTTTTTAAATCATAAAAAGGTATGCGACGCTGTACAACAAATTAATGGGACAGGAGTGAACAGGATTCAGAACTTATCTTTGAATCGTCCGGCTTTAAAGATTTATTCAGCATTAAAGTTATCAATGATAGTTGTCAGTATTTTCACTGCCACACAGCAAACAATAACTGATGAGGTACCCTTTGAGGGATCATATTCAGCATTACAATGATCCCAAATGCACTGCAAGTGCAGTAAAGCAGACCTGGATAGAAAAACACACAATGGATTGGCCCCCCCGAGCCTGTACCTCAACATTATTGAAGCAAAGTTGGATCATGTTGACAGAACAGAACAAAAAGCAGCCAAAGAAGAGCTTTGAAATGTGCTTCAAGAAGCCTGGAGAGCTATTCCTGACGACTGCTTAAAGAAATTAGAAGAAAAGTGTTTCTACAAACTCTGTTTTTGTCTTATCCTGCATTTCAATTTATGATTCAACACTTGGCTGCACCTAATTTCCCATTTTCCTAGCAAAATATAGGGAAATACAGGGTGGCTCAAGACTTCTGCACAGTATTATACCCAAGTACCAAGTTTGATTAATAAACTCCTGATTGTATAGGAGATGGCAGCCAAAGACTTGGGTATGTTTATTGACAGTCACTGATGAGTGTTGACAGACTCTTCAGTCGAGCACAGCTGCAACAAAAAGTTAATGAACCTTTTGGATTTACTAGGATTTCTATATTAAGAACCTGCAAGTAAGGTGTAACATGGTCTGATCTTTAGCTGTGATTGAGGTACGGTTCACAATCTTTCATGAGAACAGCAGACTTGCTCAATGAGCACAGTTTGTTGTCCTTATTTATATGGATAGGCATCTCTACAATCCATACTTCCCAACTCACATCGTTAACACGTGACTCCAAATTGCTTTGGAAGTCATTAACACAGACGGAGACTTACTTTTCCCCAGCCTGCACCATGAGTGATTGTTCTTGTTCTGACATGTGACACAAAAACTGAACATTTAATATTCAATGATGGTTGATGTCTTTCTGAAAGTGCTGTAACTGGTTTGGAGGAACTAACTATTGAAGTTAACTCAGAAAAATCAATCAGGGAGACTAAGTATCAGTTTTTTGTTGTTTTTTTATAAGCCTGTCATGTCTGGCATTTTTCACAATCGGAATGATGATCCGAATGCAATGATGTACCAAACATATTTGCTTTTACAAGAACAGCTCTATAAGTTTTCTATAGGCTATTATTGTTAATGTTCGTATTTTTATTTAATTATCTTTTTATTTAGTTATTTATGCCAAGTCTGACAGGCAAGAATGAAGGGGGCAAGAACAAGCAGGGNGAAAAAAAAAGAAAAGAAAAAAAAATAGAAGAAAAGTAGATATACACACACACATGCACATACATATACACACATACACACAATTTTATTGTTTGCAGTAATGTGTGTGTATGCGCCTCTATCATGCAATGTACTCGATAATGAGGGTAAGAAACTGCAACCATGGCCCCCACAATCCAGAGGCAAATAGGGAAGGACTCAGGGCTCAGCCATCCACAGCCCAGGAGCTCAGAAGACCCGAGGCCACACATCCTGATGGCCACCGTGTGCACACCCCAGAGGAGAAAGGAGGGAGACCACAGACGGAGCCCCACGGTCAAAGGGCAAGAGTCCAGAGAGCCAGAGGCGACAAGCAGTTTGAGCAACTAAAGTAATAATACAGCCCTTTTCAAAATCATATATTAATGTGTGCAACTGAACTGAATTATGATTACATAATAATACTAACACTAACATTATTATCATCATCAATAATACATTATCTATTAATAGATTTATATTTAGAAATCTTTAACTTTAAGGCTTTAACATAAATGGTACAAAGTAAAATACTTGCATCCAAAATATAGAAGTAAAAAGGAGCACAATATAGAAATGCTTAAATACGATACACTGCTTCAGTAAAGTACAAGTGCACAGCACATAAGCACACTGATGAACACAGCTTGCATTCTGAGGCACGAAACATCAGTGATTCTAGTTGAGTTCCAGACTTACGCATCATCTCTCTTCATGAAGACTCCAGCGTACGGCTGAGCCAGACGGATCTTCCTCCTCAACAGTTCCATCAGAGCTTTGTTTTTAACCTGACAGGAAGACAAACATCACACACACTAGAATAAACTTAAAAACACGTCCACGGATTCTCTGGAAAAAATATCACAGTACGTGTGAGACACTAATTTATTGATTAAGTAAGACTACTAGGACTAAGCAGTCAGTCATATATGAGCCCAATAGGAGACATGGTGGTAGATGAGTAGAGAGTAGAGGTTTCCCACCAGCAGTAACTCAGCAGTAACTATGAATTTGTTAACCCTTATCTGAGGGAAACGTCAGGACTGCTGTTAACTTCAACTGAGTCAGTTACTGGGTTTACAGTGTTGCAGACCCAGGTTCTCTCTGCAAAATGTAGTTTCTAAATCTATGAAATAACTATGGTTGGCTCACTATGACGTCGTCACCATTTTCACAAATTCATCCCGAGCCAACCCTCGAACTGCAAGGAAGCCAAGTTTTTGATACGGTTTAGTTTAAATTTAGTCTTCCCCTGAAGCCGTAACTAACGGCGGTCCACAGAGTTTTAAAGCCACTGAGTAGTTTGGTCCAATCCGGTTTCTCCAGCTGCTTTCATGTCATGATGAAGAGATTCCCACAAACCACCAACTCTTCACCCAAGCAGCAAGAAAACCAGCTGATAGACTGTTGTTTAAAATTACTCAGTTTGTTGTGCTATTGCATCATCCTCGTGCCCTTGAACCAGTGCAGTGGACAGAACGTGCAAGGTTACATCACGCTTACCTCGATGATCTTGATGAAGCGGGGGAACACCGGGTTCCTGCTAACGGCTATCAGCGGAACATTGGGAAACACTTCAGGGACCATCATGGGGGTGAGAGCCGTCATCTGAACTCCGTTATAAGGTGCCCCGCCGTCTCCCCCAGGCTCTTCCCCCCCGGAGCCTGCGCTGTCTCCTCCGTCCTCACCAGAGAAGCCTGCATTGGTCCGGTTCCCATACATCCTACCCTGAACCGTGTAGGGCCCACAGGTCGGGGTGGGGAGAGTGGTTTGGAAGTGTGGAACGGCCCCGACACGCATCCACCGGTGAGTTCCGAGGGTCAGCCTGCTGCCAGCGGTCCCTGCTGCGGTAGGCAAGCCTGTTCTCTGTAAGGTCCCGATGCTGGTGTAGAACCGCGATGGCTGGAACCGGAGCGGGGATGCTGTCAAATGGGAGACAACTCTGGGCCAGTTTAGCTTTACAACAAGAGCAGAATTTCTCTGCAGCTGTCTTGCGGTCCCTGCCATCCTAACATAGGCGGCCATGATCATCTGGAGCTTTCTACAGCTGCACGTGAAAAACCATCTTCCGTCCGTATTTGATGACGCAGTGTCGATTGTGCAACGCTTCACTACTTTTAAAATATATTTATGTAGTACCAAAAAGGTCATTTCTCGTCTTTCGTTTTCAAAACGGATATTAAATAACGAAAAAATGATTTATTTATTTTTTTAATTCTCATTGTATACTCCAAAGCCATACAATGAAATTATATTTTTCTTTTTTTCCTTGAAATCAAAACATAAATTTGCAAAGGGAAACAGAAAAACAGTCTGTCTTTTTATTTTTCTCAAACCGGAAATACTGTAGCGTTTTGAAGAAAATGGCAAAAGCAAAAGTTGTCTTTTAATTGTTGTTAATGCTGTGTTGATTCCTGTGTTGCTGTGGGCCGCAACCACGCCAAAAACACACACAGCAAAAAAACAAGATACCGCTTATTCATGCGCGCGCACACACGCACGCACATTCAGGTAACAATAAAACTGTAGGAAATTACAGAACATACAGATTTCCAGTCAGCCGGAAAGACAGAAAACTGTAGAGACAGGTTAAATATTCTTGGCTATTTAAGAGTTACTGAAGTTTTCCACACCTCATCTCTTAATTGCACTCTAAATATTCAAATACTTACTGACTTACAAATAAATTCTTTTAAAATTTTAATGTCAAATAAGTAACTCGTTTCTCAGTCATCTTCTTCCTCCTCTTCATCTGTTTCCTCCATTTTCTCCTGGATAGCCTGTTGCTCCTCTAAAGCTTCTTTCAGGGTCTGTTCCTCCTCCAGTGATGGGTCCAGGGCCTCTGTGATTTCTGATCCACTGGGATATTCTTTCTGTGGCAGTGGGGGTACAGGTGGGCTATATCCTCCTCCTGCATACTTTAGACCCCATCCAACATACATGTTGTCAAACTTCCTGTATTAAGAGACAGCATGTGATAGCTTGTAAATTGCAGCATTCCCTTCAGGACAATGTGATGTCATATCGACAAATAAAGGCACTTACTTTCCGCAAGCGTATGCATACGCCCCCGGCCAGAGGTTAGAGCGCAGCACAGCTTCTGCATGCTGAGATGTGAGCGTGGAGGACAACTTGAGACTCCAGGGTGGGGTGCCGAACATTTCTGAGAAACACAGATAGACCTCATTGTGTTTTTCAAAAATATTCCCAGTATATTCAATACTAAATGACATTTTGGGAATTCATAATGCATAGTTATAACCTTGTCATCAGTGTGAGCAACTTATGGACTCTGAGCTTACTGGTTTGGCTGGAAAATGTCCAGAGTCAAAGACTGACCTACATCTTGGGAGATGGGCGTCAACATAGGGGGTCCAACCTCTGGCTCAGGTTCATCAGGCTCTTCTTCCTTCTCATCAGCCTCTCCCTCGTCATTAGATTCCTCTCCAGGCTTTATAGCCAAGTTCACCCAAGTACAACGACCCTAAAATAAATTTTCACACAATAAATACAGACAATACAGGCCCCAGCGTCCCCACGACCCCGAATTGGATAAGCAGAAGAAGATGGATGGATAAATACAGACACATTGGGAAGCTCGAAGAACGCCCGTGCACCTTGTCTGATCAGACTAGTACCTGTGGCAAGATGTGTTGAGCATGATGCACCCAGGCAGACAAAGACGCAGCCATTTCAGCAACTGGAATGCCCTCAAACTCAGGATTTGCTTCATAGTCATCCCGGTGTGCTTCATCTTCCTCATCACCCTCTTCCTCACCAGCCTGGTAGAAGCCCTGAGGGCTGACCTGCGTGCCAGCAGAGATTCGGGCAATCTGTGCTCGTAAATAGTTAGCTTCATTCCCAGGGAAAGGTGGGTAGCTCACAACTGGGGTGTCCAGCCTCCCGGTGAAAAATCTGCGGACCTGCCGTGCAGCAGTGATCTGTGCAGGACTGACTGAAGGTAGCTTTACCCAAGGAAGACCAGGCTCATTACACACATAGTAAACAAACTTGTTAGCACCTGTTCCTGTGTCTTCCTTTGGCACAACTGGTGGAGGTTTATAGGTCGGCTGCGGAAGTGGATCTATCTGAAAACAAAAGCACATTAGGACTAGATTAATAATAATCCATTGATTAATTTCACTTCAGTACTTGGTGAAAAAAATGATTGGGGGGGGAGTAAAAAAAAACAGGAAAACAATACGACAATGTTTACTTTTTTTTTTTTTTAAATCCCTGCCTTTTTTTGTAGTGTGTTTATGAGTAAATCTGGGGAATCCTACCCTTTTCCTCAGCTCCATAACTCAATTTTTTTTACTTTATTTCATGACCCTTATACACTTTAAATATGCTAATCACTGTGTGAAGAAGAATATGAGACAACTACAGAGTGCATTTAGTGAAGTTAGGATCTTCAGTGATTGCTTCAATTTTCAATAATTCTCTGTTCCCATCACTGAGGCTCAGCTCAGATGTACTTGCTTTACCTGGTTTTCTATTGAGGAGGGTACCTGTTAGGTTTTTGGTACCAAAAAGAGTCAGAGACTAATTAGTTGCTAGAATTGTCAAATTTGCAACCTGGACTTCACCAGCAAGAGGGAGTTCTGTAACAAGCAGTCACATGCTAAGATTAAAACACATTTCTTCTAGTGTCCTTGGCTGTTCTTGCATTTTGTGCCTGTACCACATTTAATATGACGTTGCAGCATATTGACACAGTACTGTGTTAACAGTTCACTGAGGAGGTACTCTGCAGTGGAAAACAAAGTAAACAAGTACCTGGTACTAAAATAAATTGTAGTTGAGTCAAATTGTGCGATGCAGTGGAACAGATGAGATACAAAGATGGAGAAGGAGTGTATAAGAAGTTGTTTCCTTTACTGGCCTTTAGGGCAAGAGCATCAAATTTAGTTTCAATACGGGCCACACTGGGAAATGAGAATTACATCACAGTCCAGAAGGTACAGAGTCATAGTTCTTGCTAAATACAGAGCTCTTCCACAATTTGTAAATGTGTGAAGATTAATTCCTACACCGATTAAATATTTTTCACTTCCTCACCTCATTCTCCTGAGGATCGACCTCTCTCTCGTCTTCCTCAGCTGCTTCATCAATGCTGTGCTCTTCCCCTTCAGCGACAGCTTCAGCAACAATATAGCTGTTCTCCGTTCCCAGAATCTTGCCCCACAGTCGACAGTGCAACAGCGACTGCGACTCAACAAGCTGCTTGAGTGCAAGAAAAATCCTCTGCATCTCCTCTCGGCCCAGACCCACTCCAGCTTGCTCCAGGTAGAAGCCCAACTCACTCACATTAGGAAGAGGTGTTTCCACCTAATGAAGACCAACAAACTGTGTTACATTATGCAGATTCAGTTTTGTTATACTAAACAAGTAATTCATACATAGTTACATTTATATGCTTTCAGGTGAAAAGGCATGTCTGATGTGTCTGACAGCATTATGGATATATTTGTTAGGATGGGGATTTGTCAAAGAGGGGCTTCTGTGGCACACACTCCTCAAGGTCAAGTGCAAACTCAATACAAACCTAGTTAACAGCAGAACAATGCTATTATGGATTATGGATCGCTTGTAAAATGTTGCTAAAAAAAACAGAACTTCTGTTCTTTAAATGTAATTTAATGTTATTGTTATTGTTTTGGCTTAATAATAATAATAATCTCAATACAATGATTGTAGTGTATGCATGCATTTATGTCTGTGCAGTATGCACCCTATCTCCTCTTTAATGGGTTTGCCAGTCTGAAAAAAGGTTTGCACACAAACAGCAATTATTAAGCTGTATATGTTTTTTAAAAAGAATTTATTATAAATCCCAATTATTTTGATTTTCATATATATTGTCTTCATTTTGTCATCCCCGTGCAAATGCCATGTTATGTTCTCCGTTGGCATTTCTCTCCCGTCATGTTCAACATACGTCACTTAAACAAAATTATCACCGAAATTTGTATCGGTGACTGAATTTTGTTTGACTCCCCACTAAATATGGAATGAAGACAAAAAGCACTGCAATGTTTACATTTTCTAATGGCCTTTATCTTTTGTTCGTACACATGGTCTGAGATGCTTCTAAATTTAGCACCCAAAGGTAAAACATTAACTTATTACACCATACCAGGAAAAACATGCACATGTTTCAGCCTTGTGGCCTAGCATGAAACAGAATGGAGGTCATATAATTTATATCCAACAATCTGTCAGATGATTGGTTTAAAAGAATCACACAGTAATCCACTTCCTAAAGTCATAGCCATCATCTTAACAAGGTAACAAAGACTGATACATTGTTGTATATAAAAGCTGTAAAACAGACAGTGTAGATATGTGTAGTCAGTACCAGTTCCTCCTCGTGGTCTGCATCTTCTGGTTGAGCAAAGAGCAGGCGCTGCTGCTGAGCCAGCTGCTCATCAGCTGTAGTCTGTGGGAGGTCTTGCAGAGCACTCTGCATGTCTTCTAACAAGCCCCGCTTTACACTGCTGCTCATATCCTCTATCACATCCACTGCATCGTGTGGCTGCTCATCCATCAGCTTTATCAGCAAGCGAGTGAGGTGGTCATAACTGGAGCATGAATTATACATTTTAGTACATGTCAACCCAGAAATGTTAGTAATATTAGTACATGCTACACAGGTATTCAAACAGGCTTCAGAGTATATCTGGACACTGAGAGTGGCTTATATCTTGCGAAGTAGGAGAAGTGGATATGTGTGTGTGATTTCAGGGGCAATAACTAAGGTTTCACATGTACAGGATTGTGATGAATATAGTGCTTATCACTTCTTTATTGGATTTTTGCTGATATTTTAAAGCTACATGTGTATCACAGATTAAATAATACCTAACCAACCGAGCAAGAGGAGCTGTGACAGCATCAGATACTAACGTGTATCATAAAGCGGTTACTTACAGATTCAGCCTGCTTTTCGTGCTGTTTTTCAACATAAAAGCCTTGATCGCGGCAGCTGACTGCAGTCTCTCCTGTTCTCCGTCCATCGTTCGTCAACGAGCTCGCCACTCTAACGAGCAGGGCAAAGACGTGCAAAACTAATATTTTTATTTTACCACTTTCGCCACAAACAAATGCGGACAGCGTACACACTCCAAGGGTTGCTATGGTTACTCTAACAGAGTCGTTGCTAACAGGCTGCCAGGTTTTTTTTTTTTGGTTTTTTTTATTGACAATAGCAAACAACATTTCTCAAAGATAACATAACATATGCAAAACAATATATATCTGCAAATAATCATACCTCCCTAGGCAATATACATTATATATACTATGTACATTGATTTATTAATTAGAACAATATTTATCCATTAAGGTCACTTAAATTGTTAGAATAAACATGAGATAAGAGATATCATAACAGACAAATAAAAAAGAACATCAAAATGTATAAAATAGGTTACATAAAATAACTTAAAAAACAAAAACTCCAAAAAAAAAACACACACACAAAAAAACAAATAAAAATAAAAGAGGGCATTCTTGCATAAATAACGTTCTGAGTGGGTTAAATTAAGTAAGAGAGGTGACAGCAGAGTTTTTTTTGCTTGAGGTTTATCGATTTTGTCCAAGGAAAGTTTCAGAAGTCGTAGTTCCTGTTTAAATATCAACCATAAAGGTGTAGATTTACCATATCTGCATTTATGTATATAAAATTTCAAGATAATAATCATATTGTTTACAAGATATTCCATTTTTTTATTCTTAGAAATGTATCCATATAAAACAATATGAGAAGATAAGGGGCCTATGTTCATGGTATTAGTGGTCAGGAGATCGTGCAGAGATTCCCATAACATTTTTACGGGTTGACAGAAAAAAAAAGTTCTGTTGTTTCGGGTTCATTACAGTTATCACAGTCAATTTTGAATCACTGTCTTATAAATTCATTTGATGGATAGATATTATGTAAGGTTTTAAAATGTATTTCTTTAAATTTTGGTGGGAGAGCAAATTTTAGAAATTTTGTTAGC
>JASGAU010385195.1:0-10272 GCA_030220045.1 Australoheros facetus | reverse complement strand
CTGCAGTATTAGGCTGGACACTGTTGCGGAACATGTGGCTGTTGTTGCATTTGGTCGCTTTCACAGCGGCATGGCTGCGATCGTTGCCGCTGTGACTGTTCATTTGGAAAGCAGATTATAGGTCAACAAGTCATTTACAGCCGTTTAAATGCAGCCAATAATTTTCTGGCAAATACCAGAAATAGCTTTTCGGCAGACGATCACTTTTTGGCACAACACCCAGCATGTGACCAGCAAGGCATTATTCCCTAAATGTAAGAGCCAAAGCTTTAGGTCCCTCCCCTAAAGTAGCGTTTCACTAAATCTTCACCTTTAATGTTTAGAACAGAGCTCCACATATTTCTGCCATATTTCTTTAGAGCAGTCTACACACTCACGTACATCTTTGTTGCGCAATCCCGCTGTCGTATAAATGCGCCGTTCACTGACAGAACTCAGCAATAATCAATTCATGTTACATTTCGGATTTTCTTTTTGTTTAGAAACATTAGCAGTGCGGTTAAATAATCGTTTCATCTTACATGTTCATTAGTCAGCTTGTTCACTGTCTACATCGTCTACTTTACTGGCAGCAAGCAAATATTTATATCAGTGTTTTACAGAAAGGTTCAACATTATGATTCTGTTAGAATCATAGAACCCGTGAGTAAATATAATATATATGAATTAAATACAGCATAGCGGGCTGTAAGTGAAAGCGCTTCCACTATCACTGCTCCTCCTGGTGGATACACAAGACATTACCACCAGTTTTCCCAAATGCTGCTTAGGGGCGTTCCCACCCGTGACTGAACTGCTACGTCATGAGCGGGGGATTTAATTTTGGCCACGTTCCGGCCCAGAATCGGCCACAGACCGGCCAAGGTCCCGTCACGAATCGGCCAACCATTTTGAGTGGCTTCATCTGTAAATAATGAACAGATCTTTGCTGCACATCCCACTGAGTTCCTCCATGTATGTTGCTTAAACAAGCTTTGCAACAAAAAAAAAACCAGCCAACTTGTGGCCTGGCAGTGGGAACTACATTGTTTTCACCGTTTCTAGTGTTTCCATGTAAACGGAGATCGTTTCTGAAATGTCTCCATGTAAACGGGAGGCCAAAACGCACCACACAGTTTCCACCAGAAACGTCGTGTAAATGGGGCCTCGGGCATTGGCAGTCAGGCGGCAGTGCTCAAATAACATAGTTCCGACCAACATTTTCTAACTATTTGAAAAGCGTACGTTGGCTGCCCCCCCCGTCGTACGCTTTAGAAAATGTCGATAATTGTGAATGATCCCTTACAAACCTGAAGTCTGAGAGCTGGCAGCCCTGTTTTAGATGCAGGTGTACAACCCCAAGATTGAAAAGATTGAAATAATTAAAGAATTTGCCACTGTGTGTCAAAGTGAGAACTGAGAAGAAGCTCATAGCCGAGGACAAAGAAGGTTTAAAACTATAGGAAAATATTTAAAATCCCATACAGGTGCAAGAGGCCAGATGCAGGTGGTGGAACTGTGCAATGGAAATAGCTTGAACAACTCTCTTTCATACATCCAGTGGAAAAGCTGGAGTTTTCCCATTTGCAATAAGATCCAAATGATTAAATTTTCCGATCCATAAACATTTTCAGTATTACATTTGGATTCTGAGGTTTTTGGATGGCAAGAGTGCAGCCTCCGCCTAAAAACAATTGATCTGAGAAAATTAATTTCTGAATTATGACAAAAACTGCTGAAGTGCCTCATTGCTCTGCACGCTACAGCAGAATAGGTTAGCCAGCGTGACCTCAGACCCACCTCAGTGATTCAGCCTCTCAGCCCATTAGGCACTCACACCTATAAGTCCTTGCTGATGAAAGATAGAACAGATGCATCAATAAGAAAAAAAGACCCGAGTAAACAAAAGACTAGATGATGTAGCTGGTTTTCCCCTTTCCAGCACAAAGCCTAGTACAGTATATCATGGATTCCATGCGTCTGAGTCAAACATACCCCCTCCTCCCCCCTCGTCCAGTGGACTCTCCCAACAACCCTGCCGTTTGTTGCTGTTGGGAGGGAAGTGATGTCAGTGAATTACAAGTCGACACAGTGGGGGGAGGCCGAGAGGATGCACCCAGCCAGAACCCAGCCTATATGATGTCAGAGACTGTGTGTGTGTGTGTGTGTGTGCGTGTGTGTGCGTGTGTGTGTGTGTGTGTGTGTGTGTCAGACATCAGACCACATTACTGTGGAACAGACTAAGGGTATTATGGTACTGGGCTCCTGTCTGTCTCCCTATACTGCTGAGTGATTATTTTCTGCACAATAACTGCTATACATACTGCAATGTTGATGACATGTGCGTGCGTGCGTGTGTGTGTGTGGTGTGTGTGTGTGGTGAGTGTGTGTGCATGCTTCTCAGAACTGATTAATAAACTTGTCTGATTTCCACATCAACTGCTGTTGTGTTGGAGTGAAATTCCTGTGGCTTCACCTCTGTTGCAATCTTTGATTGGGGTTTCTGCGGTCATGTTTTGGCATGAGTCTTATCCTTAACCAGGTTTCATCCTGGCTGCATGTGGCCTAAAACTGACGCATTGTACGTAAGAATAGTGTGTGTCACTTAACCACTTAATCGTGGTGTTGCTTTCTCACATATCCAGTACATAAACTGATAACGTATCTACAGCTTCCACTGTCGAGAAGAGGAGAAAAGGGTTTGAAGTGTTGTAACTATAAAAGTAGTATAACTGCTTCTAGCTATGTCAGAGGGACTCTGAAACCAAATTGGTGATTTAGTACTGTTAAATTCATTTAAAAAAAATATAATGGATTCATTCATGTGGATTTATTCATAAAGAAAAATTATGAAGGAATTTACACCCATACTGATGGCATTAAAAACATGCTGGTGTGGATCAATGGATAAATGACTGAAAGTGTTAATATAAAAATAGATTGCTAAAACTAGGCTAATGGTGAAATGATTAGAGTAGTTAGCAAGGTCATGATAAACAGCTGAAAGGTCTAATTAAATGTAATGAATGAACAGATCCTTAGATAGCTAAGGAGTAAGATAATGGCTACAAGATTAAAATAAGTAGTTAAATGTAATTATACTAGTACACTTGTGCATGAGGAGTGGAGAAGTTTACAGGGGTTGATTTTCAAGAAGGAGTATGATGTGCAGAGCTGCAGTAACTACAGAGGGATGAAGCTGGTGGGAAAGAGTTGCTGAAGCTAGGCTGGCAAGGGAGGTGCCGATGAGTGAGCAGCAGCGTGGCTTCATGCTGAGAGAGAGCTTTGAGAGTGTTAAACTATAGAGAAGGTCAGAAGCAGTTGCACTGTGTGTTTGTGGATTTAGAGAACGTATCTGACTGAGTGCAAAGAGAGGAACTTCAGCACTGTATGAGAATGTCAGGAGTGGCAGAGAAGAATGTGAGACTGGTGCAGGACGTGTATGAGGACAGCAAGACAGTGGTGAGGTGTGTAGTTGGAGTGACAGATGGGTTCAAGGCGGAGGTGGGATTACATCAGGGATCTGCTCTGGGCCCCTTCTTGTTTGCAATCGCAACGAACAGGCTGACAGATGAGGTCAGGCAGGAGTCTCCGTGGACTCTGATGTTTGCAGATGACACTGTGATCTGTAGTGAGAGTAGAGAGCAGGAGAGAGCAGAGAGAGGAGGAATTTAAAAAATGTGGATGAATGTGAGGGAGGCAGGTGGGAAAGTGAAGTTGCAGGTATAACAACATAAATTGATTTGGTGAATAAAATTGAATTGAATTGATCTAAATTAAGGTCTTGACCGTAGGTTAGTTTAAATACTTGGGGACAATGGACAGTGCACAAGAGAGATGAAGAAAAGAGTGCAGGCAGGGTGGAGTGGGTGGACAGAAGGAGAGCAGCAAGAGTGAAAGGGAAGGTTTATAAGATGGTAGTGAGACCTGCTATGATGTATGATTTGGAGACTGTTGGCACTGACAAAAATACAGGTGGCAGAGTTGAAGAAGCTAAGATTTTCATTGGGAGTAACCAGGATGGACAAGATTAGAAATGAGTGTATCAGAGGGACGGCTCAGGCTGGGCGGTTTGGCTGAGGTGGTTTTAGTGCATGTAGTGAAGGAGGTCATGCAGTCAAGGGTGGCACAGCCAGTTATTAGGTTTAGGGGGCAATTGCTTTTCCACACAGGACTAGGTGGGTTTGGGTGCCTTTTTTCCCCTTTAATAAATGAAATTATCATTCAAAAACTGTATTTTGCATTTACTCGTGTTATCTTTGTCTAGTATTATAATTTTTTTGCAGATCTGAAACATGCAAGTGTGACAAATACGCAAATAAATAAGAAATCAGGAAGGGAGCAAATACTTATTCACAGCACTGTATACATCATTAAGTCTGCTTTATTTTAGGTGATGTTTCACTTTGTGCCAATGTAGTTTGGCTATAGGACTACAACTCTGAATTCAGGAGAAAATACTACCAGTTTCCGTATGGGGAAAAAAGGATTTGTCATGCTGCTCAGGAACAGGAAGCATACTGTCTTTCTCAGTACGCCTACTCTTCTTTCTTTCCCTCCATACAGTTATCCCCTAATTCCAGGCCTCCTGGAAATGATATCACTCAGTCAGGTCACCCACAAGCTAAGCAGACCATGTCCTTGTATGGTTGGTCTAAGAGCCTCTTGTTGTCTGTCAGTAGGCTTTCCAACACTCAAGAGATCAAAGATGTGCTTGTCTGACACATTCCTCTCCTTCTCTATCACGATAAAGCCTGCAATTAGGTATTCCCACCTTCCCTCCTCCCTCTCCCTTTCGTCTTTTCTCTCCCTCTCTGTCAAACAGACACCTCCATTCATGCGCTGCTAAGAGAGCTGTATCCTGACAGGTTCTGGCCATTGTAGCAAACATTACCCAATTATTCATTTGTGTGCAGTACGATCTAATCACACAGCAACAATGGCTGTTTTGTGCTGCCGTATCCAGGCATCACCAAGAGCTGTAACACTGTTATTGAAGCCATCGTTCTATAGATACACAGCCCCTCTGTTTCCTCTGAGACCTGCAGCACAGATAAGTGAAGAGGAGAGCTGCCTCACTTAGTAGAGTGACACCATTTTATACGTCTGGAGGAATCTGCAATTTAACAGTACAGGCAGTTATCAGTGGGGAACCCACTCTTAATCAGCATCCAGTAATATGTGTCATCTAAGTGCTTGAAACAAATTGGTAAGGTGGGCGTGGCAGTAGGAGTGTTATATCTATTTTTTATATATGATTAGTGGTTAACGCATTCAGCGTACATGTAAACAATCCCTGGTTTGACACCAGGAGGAGACACAAACCCAGCCTCAGAGTCACACGTGGACTCCTGCTTGTACTCCTAGTGCTGGTCCCAAGCCTGGATAAATGAGAGGGCTGCATCATGAAGGGTATCTGGTCAACTTGTGTGTGTGTGTTGTAGTGATGGGGAAGCAGCTGAAAGTATCTAGTTGCAGTAAATTGTGATTATAGGGCAATATTATATCAAAGTGGGCTTTTCTTTTTTTGCACCAGTGGTTTGTGAAGTTAACAAATGGACAGTGTGGAAATTACAGAGGAGTCACCCCTCCAGATAGCATAAAATACAACAATACAGTATGTTTTTTACATTATTTCTCATAGATTTTTATGCAGCAGATGAAATTCACATATATTAGCAAGGGTTCGAGCTGTCACCTGAGAAAGCATCATGCCAAAAACAAAAAACATCAGTTTAGACTTGAGAAAAAGGTTTGATGTTCACAAACCAGGAGATGGATATACAAACTTTCACAATGTTTCCAAATGAAATTCAGCCACACAGTACAGAATAAGCCTGGCAGAGGCAGGGAGAGAAAGATTTCAAAGACTCTGGAAAGAAAATGAGAACCGCTGCCAAGACACCAGAGAATGACTTGGCCAAGTAGGGGATTGTAGTATCAAAGAAGACAATCACTAGAACCCCACACAGGAATGTACGGAGCCTTGCTAGGGATACTGGAGGAAAAAAAGAGGAGAAAAAATGAGCTTTTGCGAGATCCTGCAAAAGTTTTAAATTTAAGGCCGTGCGCTTCCATGTCAATATTGATAAAGTCTGTCAGGACAGTTAAAGACAGTCGTCTTTAACTGCTAAGTCAGCCGTTATTGTTGGCTGTAACCTCGCCAAAACAGTACAGGCACGAAGGAAAGAACCTGGCTCCTGTCTCACTGTCACACCCTCACTCCTTCACTCAATCGCCACACACACACATACACACCCCTGCACACCCCTGCCTAGTTCAGCACACATTCAGGTAACAGTGGAAACAGAGGTTCATAGATTTTTATTTTGAGCTTGGTCTAAACTATAAACTCAACATAAAAGCTGCTCTACTGTCACCTGAGAGATGTGCAATCCAAAGAACACCGTCCCCACAGTGAAGCATGGTGGTGGGAGTATTATGCTGTAGGGTTGCTTCAGTGTGTCTGGAACTGGGAATCTCATCGGAATCATAAGGAAAACCTCAAGCTGTCAGCGGTGTTGTCTTCCAACACAATGACCCATTTGTAGTGAAGAACTACATCCAGAAGACCAAAGTGAAGGTTACTGACAGGCCTGCACAAAGCCCGGACTTGAATCCCACTGAAAATCTGTGGGGTGAACTGGAGACCAAGGTCCATGCTGGAAGATCAGCAAATTTGGAGGAGCTTGAGAGATTAGGCAAAGAGGAATGGTCAGGAGACGTGTGTGAGACTTGTTAAAAACTACAATGACTGCAGGCTGTTATCCAGCAAGAAGGACACACAATTATTAGCACCAGGGGAGCTAATCATTTTGACCCTGGTAGTTTTTGGTGTTTGTGAAATAATTTCATTTCTCTGTGCCAAGTAAAATAATGTAAGCATCCAAAGTAAAACTAGGATGTTTGGAAGAGCTGTTAAAATTCCCATAGGGGATAGTAACTGCATCCTCATCAAAGCAGAAAATGACAGTTAACTAGTGTGTCATAGGGGTGTCACAGTAATCATGTACTGACAACAGTAATATTTTTTTATTTTATATATATATATATATATATAGTATCTGTGCAAATGTTTTTGCATGCATTTGTATTTTGAGCTAATTTGCCGAGTTATGCACTTGACTGATTGCAGCCTTTCTTACAATTTTCCAAAAAATGTCAAATATGACAGATTCAAAACAAAAAAAAAAGGTTGCATTTCCTCTTCAGAAAACTGGCAGACTACCCATAACACAACACCTCAGCAATGTGAAACGATACTCTACGTGTTGATACAAGGATGTGTTCTTTCCATTAAAAGATTAATAAAAACAAAAACAAAACTAGAGCACATGAAAAAGCTTTATTGTCACGCCAAGCTTTGACAAACAAATGTAGTTTCTGACTTCAAGCTTAGAATGTGCAAACTATTTAGCAATGCCACTGGGAGAACAAATAGTGAACTCACTGTTATAACTTATTATAATTTATTAAATATCTTTATTTGGCAGGATTTTACAAGAAAGCGGGAAAATACAGGAGAGAGAGGAGGTGAAGTACATCTTTTTTTCTTTTTTTTTTCTTTTTAATGCTCCCAACTGAGGCTGGAGAGAGCGAGAGAGGCATAAAGTAACACAACAGTAACAAAAACAGATTTTACAGCATCTGCTTCTAAATGGAGTCTCGTCGGGTTCACATTCAGCTTTCACAAACACAATGTAGCGCTACTGTAGGTCATCTGGGGTGAGCAGGAATGTAAAATAGATCAAGAAGGAAAATAGAAGAGGGGCTGGGTGCTGGGAAAAACCTGGGAAAGTCCTACAGCTAGGCAGCCGCACAGGGAGAGGATTCGAACACGGCGAAGCGCTCTCAAGTGTCCGTGACTCTTAATACATTCCTTTAATGTAAACCGGTATAGAAACACTCTCTCACCTCTCGGGTTAATACTTCACTGTGTCATTTCTACTCTTATTTTTTTTTTAATAGATATCTTGGGTGTCACCTTCATCTTTTATATTAATATTTTAATGTGTAAACAATTCATACAGAACAAACACCTTTAAGATTATATGACCATATGGCAGCCTAGAGATTGAAGCAGGAACAAACAAGGCATCTGCAGAGGCCTGTAGCATACTGTGAGGCAGTGTGGACACGTTTGAATCACTGCAGCTCTGCGTTAGTGTAGGCCAGCACGAGAAGAAGAGTAACAATGTTAAGCTGTAAAAGGTAGACTGAGCCATGCAGGCGAACGCCACCAACAACACGTAGTTTTATAATAATACATGTGAGATCATGGTTTATTACAGTGTTTCAAACTCAAATGTGATGACCTTGCAGCATCACGTCATCCTTCAGTCCCTCATTAGGAAAAAAAAAAACAACAATAAATAAATACAAACATCCAAATGTATCTAAACGATTTGCTAAAGGATTTTAGGTCCACAGAGGAGCCTGGGGGGAGGAAATGCCCAGTCTGTCCTCGGGCCAAATCAAAAATGCAAAAAAAAAAAAAAAAAAAGTGCTTCTCAGCAAGTAGCTGGGGTAGTGCTGTGTGTGTGTGTGTGTGCGTGCGTGGATGCGCAAGGGGGTGGTGGTGGTGAGTAATGAGGTTGTGTGTGCGCGCATGTGAAATAGACTGAGGCGGGGGGTGGGTCACTGTACGGAAGTTGTGGTATTCATACTCGACGACTCTTCGAGGTGACTGTGGAGCGTGGGTGACAGAATGTGTGAGTCGAGGCCTGAGCTACGCAGATGTTGCTAACTTGTGGTTTCAGGGTCGGCAGACAGAGCCGGTGTCTTTAATTACCAGAGGATCGGCTATCTGCGTCACTGGATCTTCCCCGAGACTGGACGAGGGCCACTGACACAGATGACTGGCGTGTACAATTACTACTGACTTGGAGAGGGTGAACAGTCACCTTATGAGCGGTAAGCCAATGTGATGGTTTCACAAGAAAGAGCAGCATTTCATGTTCGATTAGGTACTCTACTTTCCAAAACAGAAAAAACCCCAAAATATATTTAAAAAAATAATCCTTGTATATACATATACACAAGGATTATTTTTTTTATTTCTTTATACATTCTCACTCCACTATTCATCATCCACTAATATTTTACTAAGTTTGATAACCAAGGAGATTGTTACTAGAAAAAGCAGGGTTACAATATTAGATAAATCAGGAATACTCTCAATAGGTGGTTTTAATCATTCTGTGACCAAATGTATTGGCTCATGATCATCAGTGCAAAAATGACAGCACAGTTTACTGAAAGTACAGAGATGGGTTTAACAGGGTCTGGTCTCTCTGTACGGCAGCATGGTGAGTCATTCAGAGAAAAACGAAATACAACTCACTGTAACACAAGAGTTGATCGATACAATAAAGGAATTGTGTTCATGTATCTTGAATTGGTTCTGATAATAAAAGTGTGTGCTGTGTATATGTGCGTGTGCACAGTTGGTCTCTCGTTATGTGGAAACACCACCAGAGGTGAGCTGTGGGTGTGATGACATCATCTGCCCAGCAGCTGTGGGGATTCCCTAACAAAAAACACATTCTCCCTCTTCTCTCAACATACTGCAGCTCCATCTGGAAACACACCGGGTGGGTCCCTCTCTCTCACCCCGAAGCTTAAGCACAGCAAGGTGTGAGGCCTTCAATTCAGGACTGGAGGCAGCTCACTAAATCAATATGAGTTACATATGCAGCCCTGAAAAATAATGAAACTGCAACAACAAAACCAAAGGTGAAAAAAGGGGAAAATGCAGCACAAGTACTCGTCGGTCTGAGCGTGCGATGGGACATGCCGCCACATTCATGAGAGGGAGTTAGATCAGCTGATTCATGTGGTAGCCTCTAGGGGCCTGTGAAGTTTGCAAAGCCCTGTCTTTGCAAACTTCACTGAGCTGGAATTGACAACAGGAGAGCTGAGGGNGGTGGGGTGGGGGGCAGAGGCTCTAGGCGTGCTCCAGAAGCCACTGGAAGAGAGGGATGCAGTGAGGTTCTGTGCCCGCCTCAAGTGCCTCCTCTCTGGCCTCGGGCTGACTGTGGCTCTCATCACAGTAGCGCAGCAGCATGTGCAGCAGGTCTCCCACCTTCCACTTCCTCTCTCGAAGTTTTTGGACCACAGCCGGGAGCTGAAAGGACACAGAGTCATTATTCAGTGAATTCAGTTTTATTTCATAGCATCAGCACACAGCAGTCATCTCAAAGCACTTTATCTTGTAAGGAAAAGACTGCAGTATGAGAGAGAGAGCAAGCACTTGGCAATGGCAGGGAGGAAGAACTCCTTTTTACTGTGGCG
>JASGAU010385193.1:0-10629 GCA_030220045.1 Australoheros facetus | reverse complement strand
AGCCATGTCTCCGTGAGACAGATAATGTTGCAGTCCCTTATGTCCCTCTGAAACTGTATCCTGGCCCTGAGTTCGTCCAGCTTGTTATCCAGTGACTGGAAATTAGCCAACATAATGCTCGGCAATGGTGTTTGGTGCGCTCTACGCCTCAGCCTCTCTTACGCCGGCTCTTTTCCCTCGGGGCCTTGTGCTTGACCTGGGTGCTCCGCGCCCTCCTTTGTTTGAGCTGGCACTCTGGCGCAGGATGTCCCGGGGCCAAGCCGGGTCGGGAGTAAAAGGTCTCAGAATACAGCCAGAGTGCTGTATTCTGATGTTAATTAGAGTCTGTCTGTCATACGTGATATGGCACAGAGCAGGCAAAATTATAAAGTCAAGAATTAAAGCTAGAACTAATATATACAGACAAAGCGCAGGAGCAGGTACGACAGCTGCTGACCTCACCGGCGCCATCTTATATCACCTACATTTAAAGTGATGTGGAAAAGCTGCAGCTTTTACAGGAACATGAGCGGGAGGCTCATTCAGACACGCTCGCATTAAAGGAAAGGAGTTCATGTCTAAAAGGAGCTTTGATGTGCAACCATCACTTGAACACATCTCCATCAAAACATTCACAATCTCTTGCTTTTTATCTTGAAACCTTTGTGCCAGCCACACTCCTGACTAATGTTTCTTTATTTCCTCTTCTGCTCTCAGAAACGAGCTTCCACAGTTTGTTGGCAGAATGCCTGCGTTGGATTTCCGTGCTCAGATTTACCCGTGAAATCTGCTTCAGTGTCGTCATCTCTTAAATCAGCTTCAATCTCCTGCAAACACTCATGCATCCGCCGCCCGAGAGCTGCAGCTCCAGCTCTAATGAGACTTTATGGTGACCTTTCAAACCACATGAAGTGAAATCTCACACACACACACAGCTCTACCAGTCTCGTGTCTCCAGGTGTGTTTTAATCTCTCTGTGGTCTCTGCAGTGTCATATATCAAACACTCTCCCGCCTCACCTGAGGCCGTGGGGCTTCCAGGAAGGAAGCAATGGCGGCACTGTCTCCGCCGACTGATCTGGTCGAGCTTCAAACACACCTTCAAAAACTTCTGAGGACCAGGCGGCTGACAGAGGGCAGATCAGAGGGGAGGGGAGGGGTATAAAACCAGCGCACCTGAAGGCAGCAGGTAGGACAACCACTGAGAGGAGAAGAGGAGAGAAGTAAAGTGAGCTTCACACGGGATAAACTGGCTGGACACTCTCTGTGGGTTTTCTTTCATTACTGAAGACTGAAAAGAAAAAACAGCACTCGTAAAGAAACCACAGAAGAACCTCAAGACGCTTTAAAAACGTTGCCTCTGCGCTGTGAATCTGCTGCATTTAAACAAATCTACAGCGAAAAAGTTATTGACAGAGCAGGGACCGACTGATCGATCGATTAGAGGATGTGGATGCTGCGCAGTGTCCTGTGTGTGACTCTGGTCAGTGGTCTGGCTCTGGACTCAAACACCATCAGATCCTCCAAAGAGTCAACGCCGCAAAGCTCAGAGCTGCCGGTAAGACGACAAAACAACCTTCTCTCTCCTTTTTTTAACGTTTTTCAGACACTCGGCCGAGCAAAACCGGCTCCAGGAGGTTTTTCCTGAACCTGAATGTGTTCTGTTTATGTCCTCTCAGCTCAGCATCACCTGGAGCTCCTCACCTGTTTATGCTGCACTGCTGCCACCTGATTGGCTAACTGGCTAATTGATAAATAAGCAGGTGTGCAGGCGTTCCTAATAAAGTGCTCAATGAGTGGCTCTAATTATCCAAAACTGAGACAAAAGCTCATTAATTTAAATTATTTAAAATAAACAAACAATTTTATTCATTATTATAAATAAATCCTAAAGTTAAAAAAAATTATTGTTATCAACAATATTTTTACTGATATTTTTAAAAATTTAACAGTAAAACAGAAACAAACACTCGTCTCATCGATAAATGCTGATGCAGGGCAGAAACAGTTAAAATTAAAAATCTTTTTGTCCTTTCAAAAGGTTTAAAAAAAACAATCTCAAAGCTGTTCGCTGCAGCCTATCCCAGCTGACATAGGGCGAGAGGCAGGGTACACCCTGTACAGGTCGCCAGCCTGTTGCAGGCCTAACACAGAGAGACAGACAACCATCCACACTCACATTCACACCTATGGGCAATTTAGAATCACCAATTAACCTAACTCCAGTAAGTGCATGTCTTTGGCCTGTGGGAGGAAACTGCACGGTGGCGTGGTGGTTAGCACTACTGCCTCACAGTAACTGTGAGGCAGTAGTGCNTGCTAACCACCACCCTCAAGATGTTATTCTAACTTAGAATAACATCTTGAGGGCCTGGGTTTGATTCCACCTTAGTCCAGGCCCCTCTCAAATGAAGAAATTTGAGGAAGTCACAGATTTTCTGACAATTTGCAGAATAAAATTGCAGATTCATCAGTAAAGACAAATCACTGCTGGCTAAAATCAGGACGTACAATCAGCTTCCTGTGATGTTAAATGTAATCTTCAGGGTTGAGATGAGGTGAAGCTAAAGCTACTGAAGCTGTTTGAGTTTCTGCACTGCTTACACATGATTTTACAAAACTCTGCATAACATTTCATAACTTCTCTTGTGAAACCATAACTAAAGAGTAAAAATATCTTTAGATGTCCACGTGATGCACGCAGCTGCAACACAAAACAGAAACAGACCCGAGGGATGTTTTTTAGCTAAACAGCAGCACTTTTGAACATCTGACCATACGTTGCTGCAGCTGCAGATGATTCAGAGAGCTGCAGAGCGGCTTCAAGGCTTCAGTGTGAAAACTTCCAGAGAGGTGAATTTTCATTTCAAGAGACTTAAAGGCAAAAAAAAAAAAAAGAAATTAACAAAGAGACAAAGCTGATGTAACCCAGTGTTCTGTTCTCTCTTTGGGATCTTGCATATAATTGAATATATTTGGCAAATGAATTCCAAAAGTTTCCAGGGTTTTATCCCTCTGTCCAGCTGCGATGTGATGGATCATTTATCAGGAACAGAGAGTGATAAAAAAGGAACAGTTTAAAATGTTTAACACAGACCAGCTCAGAGAGCCACAGAGGATGATGCTGATTTATTTCTTTAGCAGAAACACCCCTCAGATCTCACAGTTTCTGCTCCAGCGGCTCAAACCTGAGCCTCCTTTCAGCATATATGATATAAAACATTTTGGGGTCAACAGCAAAGAAAGGCAGATGTGAAATGTAAAGGTGAGGTCAGAGGTCAAATGTGAGATGATATTAGGATGCAAACTATAATGTATTTTTTAGCATCCTCATATATCTTTCCTTCTATGCTGCCAACAAAAACAATGGCAATAAGAAACTGTTTAAACAGCTCTATGCAGCATTATGATCACTGTGACCTTCAGAACACTCTATTAACCTTGAAGTAGAGGTCAGAGGTCGAAGGTGATGTGATATTTTAAATCTTGATATGGTACTTTCTACATGTTGACAATATACACCACACGTGTAAGAATCGTAGTTTCTAAGTTTAAGGCTTTTTTGTCAGATTTGGACCAATAAATGATGCCATTTACCATGAAGACTTCAGCGAATGGAAGCCACACTTCAGTGGATCATTAACATGACCTCTGACCTCTGCACCCCTACAAAGTTTTATCAGAATCCATTCAACACTCTTTGAGTTGTTGTGTTTACAGACAAAACAACACACAAAAGCAGGACAAACACTCACACGAACGCAGGCAAAAAACTGGATTTAATTCTTGTTTTTATTGGTTTATTTTTCATCTTTTTTTTAAAAAATCTCATCAGGGAACAAACACAGATGATTAAAAGGCTCCCAAATCACCTCCAAACTGACCATTCTTTAATTTTTCATCAGTTTAGTTTTAATATTTTTACAGCATTTTTCTTCTTTTAATTTATCTTGTAAAACACTTTAAATCACTTCTGTTTATAAAACTTCTGAAGGACCAAACTTCCACCAACACTCATACATACAAACTCCTCTCTGACCCGATGTGCTTTGCTGAGTCCAGTCCAGTATTTATCACATAAATAAGCAGAGGCTTCTGAGGAGTGCGTCTCAGTGTGGAGCTCCTGCAGCCACAGCAGCTAAAAATGATCCATCACACAGGAAAGAAACCCGCCGCTGAACTCTGACATCACCTTCACCTGCCTTTTAGGATCGTTCCCATGACGACAGGACGCAGACAAATTCCAACTCCCACCGACGCCGAACGCCATCATGTCCTGCATCCGAATGCAGCGCACCTGCGGTCAGCAACGCACATACACAGACACACACAAACACAAACACACACCAGCGAAGCGCTGCAGCGATCCGCTTTAACCACCCGACCAAATCCACTAAATGTCCCAAAAGAAGAGACAGAAAAGTGAGAAATCCTGAACCAGCAGAGATTTTATATTTTTATGTTTTTATTAGGTGGTCTTTGGATGTTTTTTTTTTTTGAGAAAACTGTGAAATTATTATTATATTATTAACATAAAATAATTGGTGCTGCTGCCTTCTTCCTTCATCATCACGGGTGCAGCAGTCAGCAACAACTGTTTCCTATTTCAAACTAATGAAGATCAAAGTTTTATTGACCCCCCGTCTTCCCCGGCCTCCTCCTCCACAAACACTCAGACATAATTCTACATTCGTGTCCTCAGCATGCACAATCGTTTTCATCACGTTCTATAGTTATATATCCACGGTAATATTCATTTTCCAGCATGTCCTACCTACAAAGATCATGTAGGCAGAAGATTCATTTTTTCCCACTAAGGTTCCTGTGTTGTGAATGAAGAGGGATATGTGCACAAGAAACTATTTTTCCCTTTGTCTATGTAATTATATATAGTCACATATCTAAACAGTGATGCTCATTTAAATACGCTGAAACAGTCTGAGACACGTCCTGCAGAATCCCGATTGATTAAATACAGATATTTTGATGTAGATACCTAAACTGGGCAGCAGTTGTTTTTTTTTACTGATGTACACACATTTCATATTTTTAATGTCACTGATTATTACCTGTAATTTAAGAAGAAAAATCTGAAATATCAGCTGCTTAAAACTTGCAGCTAAGTAAGTATTCATCTAAGACATCATCCAGCATTTCAGGGCCTCAGAGCATCCCAGTTTGATCCCAGCAGTTGTGTAATATCGCAGGATCTGGGCTCTGCAGCATGACGCTGCTGCTGGGAAAGAAGCCTGAATTTGTTTCTCCAGTGTTTTGTGTTGTTTTTTCCTGGACACAGTTTGTTGTCCCTGATGAATCATTTCTGTGCGCAGCAGAGGGGGGGCTGCAGTAACAGAGCTGACAGGAGGCCGCCCACCAATGACAGGCAGGTGGACACGCAGGTGGACACGCAGGTGGACAGAGTGACGGATGGACAGAGTGAGGCTGACGGCTTCAACAGGACCAAAGGTGAGAGGATGAACACTCATTGCTGTCCCAGAGTGCACTGCAGCAGGAAGTGGGCATGCTGACTGGGTGTGCAATACTGCAAGATTTGGTAGTGATCCGATAGCAAGTAAATACAGGGCCAGTATCGCCGATACCGATACCGATACTTTTTAATAACTATAAAGAATTTTCACGAGTGTTTTGTAATTTTTTTTTTTCCCCTTTGGATCAATTAGTTAGATTAATTAGTTAAAACCCAGGATAGAATTGGGCAAAGTTTATAGGTAAATAGAAAAAACTTTAGCAAAATAAAAGTTTTTGTTCTGAAACATTAGAACAGTAACAAAAAAATTTTCCCCATACAATGTGATGTATGGATTTTTTTCTTAAATAAAGCGTACAAAAAGATCACTCAAGATCAAATTAAAACTTTTTTCAGGTAGAGTGTTCAGAAAGTATAACACAAAAATGTGTTAAAAAATATCCATTCACTAATTTTCTGGATTTTTTTCTTAAATAAACAAGCTGTTCAAAATTATCACTCCACAACATTATAAAACATTTAAAGCAAATTCCTTTTTTTGCCAAGTAAAAGATGTTACGTGTCATGTGACAGTATAACGTCAAAACACTGTGGGGAGGGGAGGCGCAAAGTGTGCCTCCTCTGTGCTGTGACAGTCAGCTCCCATCTGTGATGAAACCGCAGCACTGCATACAGGAGAGAAACGCAAGCTAAAGTATCGATATCATTACACTGATATGGATCAATATCGATACCAACGTTGGTATTGATCAATATCAATACCAACGTTGGTATCGATATTGTCTATATTTGGATCGATCCGCCCACCACCAGTGCTGACGTCTGTCTCTCTGTGTTTCAGCGCCGGAGATGTCGAGCTGCGTGCGGTCCGGCGACTGCGCGGCGGGTCTGTGCTGCGTCAGGTATCTGACCGGCAAACGATGCCAGAGGATCCCGGTGGAGGGCGAGGCATGTCTGCTGCGAGGTCCCACCAAGCGGAGGAGGAACCTTGGGCGCTGCGACTGCGACGCAGGGCTATTCTGTGCCGCCGTTGACCGGGTGGAGCCGGGCAAAAACAAGGGGCAGGGGGTGTGCGCTCCCCAGCCGAGGCAAGGCCAGAGGAAAACAAGGCATTCTGAGAAGAAGAGGAGGACGGCAGAGGACACATGCTGACAGACTCATGAACTCTTTATTAAGGTCTCGCTCAGTCTGTAGAAGGTTTTAGATGTTTCTCATATCAGTTCATCCAATCAGCAGCCTCCATAGTGAAAAATATCCACTGTCTCCATCACTGTCACTGCATCCAATAAAATGCTATAAAATAGTTGATTTGAGCTCGTCTCAGGGGTGTGGGCAGGTACATACGGGGTTTGATTGACAGCTCTGTGGCACAGACTGCATGTTTGTTATTCCTTACTCATAAAAGAAGTCTGCACAGCAATTTTAATAAACAGGAGTGAAGAGGTCGCTGAGCCACAGCAGCAGTTCCTCTGACAGCCAGCAGAGGCGCCACGGTGAGTCAGTCCCCACAGACTCCCATATTAAAACCTCAAACATCTTTCCAGTCTCATACAGAAACTGTTCTGGTCTCTGAGGATAATTTCCCCTTAAAGCTTGAAGTGTGAATTATCAGGGTCGTGGCCTCTTTGCTGTAAAGTTGGAGTCCTCTGCTGGCCGTCAGAGGAACTGCAGCTTTTTGTTTGTCAGGTCCAGACCTGCAGGGAGGCCTGAACTAAGCACAAAACGCATAAAAAAGCAGCAATGAAATGTAAATAAGCACAGAGACAATTTCAGCACACAGTCTAAAGCAGCTTTTAAGTGCATTTCCTGTCTCTGAAAAATGCCAAACATCACAGAGCATTTAAAGAGCGTTTCTCTGCTGTGTGTTCCAGTAGACGGCCGGGCTTTTGTCATTTCCTGTATATAAAAATTCTCCATCATAAATGAACGCAGAAAAGGTGTAGTGTTTCTTGGGTGAGGGTCCCAAGCTGCCATTTTACCCTGACGGCTGTTCTTTCCCCGCATCCTCCACGTCCTTCCCCTCTGAAACGCTCAGCCTCTGTGCCATGCTCTGATTAACCTCAGCTTGCAAATGCTGCACAACTTCATTCAAATTCAGCACGAGTAGATAACGTTTCCAAAACATCACAGTCTTAAATGTGTTGCTTTAAGACCGTTTAAATCAAACCCAGACTTTAAATTTAAAGCTGCGTTTAGTATTTTTTCTCGGCTGCAGACTGTCTGCTCTGGAAGCCGCGGTTTCAGAGGTTTACATTTACCCCATTCACACAAGCACTTCCATGATTAACTAAGCTAAGTGCTTTTATTATCTAACATTCACACACATTCACACTCCAATGCTTGCGTCGGAGAGCAACTTGGAGAGTATCTTGCCCAAGGATACATTGGCATGTAGCCTGGAGTAGCCAGGAATCGAACCGTCAACCTTCCGGTTGGTAGGTGACCTTCCTGAGCTACAGCCACCCTGATCTGATCTGGTCTGATCGGGTCTGATCGGCTAACAGTGGAAAGTATTTATTGATTTCATGATTGATCGCTCTTCATCCAGAACACAGAAAGCTGAAGTGCGCCCTCTGCTGGAGTTCTTTAAAATAGGTGTTCGGGTGAGATCTGTTCAGGTTCTCTTACTGCTTTTGTGAAATTGGCTTTATATGTGAAGATCCAAAAATATTTCTTTGTGGTTGAGAGTCCAGTCTTCAGAATGTGGGAGGAATCTGGAGGAACAGGGAGAACCTACAAACTCCACACATATATATTGTATATCTATTCATATACACTGATCAGAAAAATGAAAGGAACGCTTTGAAAATGTATCTCAATGGGGGAAAAAAAACCATCCTGCTGATATCTATACTGGGTAATGTGTGAGGAATGAAAGGCTGCCACATCGTTTGATGGAGATGAAGATGAAAATGTAAATGTAAATGATGTTAAGACAATGATGCACCAGGCTAGAACACTTTGTCCAGTTTCACTGCAGCAACTCCAAATCATCACCCTCTTTAAGTAATGGCCTAAGTCATTTTAGAACAAAGGGTTTATTTTTGCCATCATATTTTCAATGTTTAGTTCAGTTTTTTTTTTTTGTCTTTTCTGAAAAACCTGAAAAAATGATTCAGGCCATTATTTTAAGAGGGTGATGAAATGATGCTCAGTAGTTTGTGTGGCCCCCACGTGCTCGTATGCGGGCCTCAGTGGCGGTTTCTGATATGGGCGACATGGGCAGCCGCCCAGGGCGGCTTTTCATCAAGGGCAGCATGACCGCCCCCCCCAACGCATTGCGATCGCCGCAGCAGCGCCTACCGCACTACTCCACTTGGGGGGTAATGGGCGCCCTCTGCCTGCTGTGTGACGCATGTAGCTTTCTGCCATGGTCTGACAGACAGGTTGTAACAGAAGGAAAGGGGCAGGCGGGGGATTCTCTCATCTCAGTTGCTGAGCATAGAATTACGGAACCCCGCAAGGGACACGAAAAAAAAACATGAGAGGGGAAAAAAAGAGGCACGGGTTCATTCATTCATGCCTGTACAGTTTTGGCGTGGTTACAGCCAACAGTAACAAAACTGAATTATAAATAAAGGCAATTTTTGCTGGCAGTCTCTCGCCAAACCTTTCATTCTCACTGACACTGCCATATCAAGATTAACGCGGATTATATAGATATATAATTTTACAATAAAAGCTTCCTAAAAACCTACCAAATATGGTGAAAAGCAGCCAAAATGTTAATAACTCAGCCAAAGCTGTGTATATTTAAATATATATCACACCTGGTGCTATTAACTTGAGTTTCAATGGAGGTTTTGTTGTGTTGGCAGGGATGCTCGTCCAGGGCGCCAAACAGGCTAGGACCGCCACTGGCGGGTCTGACAATGTTAGGGCCATTAGTGAGACAAATGATGGCGTCCTGAGGGATCTCCTCCCAGATCTAGACCAGGCCATCATCCTCATACCTGATGGCAGTCAGGGTGCTGTCTCCTCACCTGCAGCGTGTCCCTCCATGGATAAGCCTCCCAGACCACCACTGACCCACCACCAAACCGGTCATGCTGAACGGTGCTACAGGCAGGGCTGGACTGGTAATCGGGCGTACCGGGCATTTGCCCGGTGGGCAGACAGTCCTCAGGGGCCGATGCTGTTGGATTTTTTTTTTCTTGCCTTTTTTTTTCTAAGAGACCGCCCCACAATTTAGAGGGGGCGGCCCATTGGGCCCATCTTCAGACAGTGGATGAAACCAATCAGGATATAGGATGAACGCAGCCCCACCCTTTCTCTGCGTGGTTCCCTGTAACTCCCGCTAGTAGTTTCAGTGTTGAGCGTGTGTGTTAAAGGAGAGGCAATATGGAAAAACTGAAGTGGCAGAAAGGGGGTGAAGAGAAGTTACATGAGAAGAAATTTATGAGTGTCGCTGTAGATGCTACAAAATGTAGAAAGATCACAGACATGTTCGATGCTGTAGCCTCCACGTCCTCTGTAACAGTAATGCTCCAGCAACAGCAGGCTGTAGGCAGAGCCGGCCGAAGCATAGGCGACATATGCGGCTGCATAGGGCCCCCTGACCACCAGGGGGCCCCCAAACTCGCCCACATTTGTCATGAAACCTTTTTGGTTTGTTTTAATTTTTTACAAATGCCAATTTCCTAAAAGAAAGAAGAGACTATACTAGCTGTCCAGATTTGTATACTTGTAACAACACTAATTTAAGGAGTAGGCTACACTCTAATATTTCTGTCTCAGACTGATGCTAAAAAGCTAATTCATACATTTATTACTTCTAGTTTGGACTATTGTAATTCATTATTATCAGGCTGTTCTAAAAGCTCTCTGAAAAGCCTTCAGCTGATCCAAAATGCTGCAGCTAGAGTACTGACAGGGACTAGAAAGAGAGAGCAGATTTCTCCCATATTGTCTGCTCTTCATTGCCTCATAGTATTGTATCACCTGAATAGAGCACTTCACTCTCAGACTGCTGGCTTACTTGTGGTTCCTCGGATACTTAAGAGTAGAATGGGAGGCAGAGCCTTCAGCTTTCTGGCCCCTCTTCTGTGGAACCAGCTCCCAGCTTGGATTCAGGAGACAGACACCCTCTCTATTTTTAAGATTAGGCTTAAAACTTGCCTTTATGATAAAGCTTATAGTTAGGGCTGGATCAGGTGACCCTGA
>JASGAU010385184.1:0-23896 GCA_030220045.1 Australoheros facetus | reverse complement strand
CCCCCCACACACACACACACACACACACAACACACACTCACAGGAAAACGCTCAGAAAAACATTCACCCGCAGGGTATTGTCTTCAGGTGCAAATATGTTTTCTTCCTTATTCGCGTACTTGTTCTCAGCCATTCAAAAAAACACACACACCTCCTGTGACACTGGATCGATACCATCTGCTAGAGCTTGAATTCACAAGCTGGCCTAACACATACACCAAGAAATATGTATCACAGTCACTATGGCAACATGTTTCCAAGCACCAAACAAAACAAATCTGCATTTTAAAATGTCCATGCTGTTCCCACTCAGACCAGGGGAAATCAGGGGGAAATCAGCCTTAATGCTTTGTTTGTGTTGTGTGGAGCTGATCTTCCCAAATCTACCCCCACCGGCCACTAATCTGGGGAAATGACAGGTGTAATCACCGCTTCCAGTAAAACTGTAAGATGTGTAGCGAGTTTTTTTTTTTTTCACATGTTTAATGCATGGAGTCTGTGTTATTTTTTTTTTTTTTATAGTTCAAATAATCCTGTCTAATTTTTATAATGCTGGGATGGTGGGTGGAGCAGACACTGTAATCCTGGACTGGACTCCGAGGATTAGGCTGAGATTGTCTGGACAACACAGTGGGAGCAGATTGAGGCTGTTTTCTCACACATGCGGTCTCAGAAAGAGCTGGGGGTCATTACCGATTTGAACTGTGATTGGGCCATTTGGGTAAACTTCTCAGGATTTCACATATTGTTATCCACTCAGTGCTGTTGTGAGTTTATGCCCCGTGGATGACCCTGAGATTCCAGACCACACATACAGTCTAAAAAAGCCAACATATATCCCCCAAATGATCCCAACTACAAATGAACTGCTCTCGCACCTCCATGTTAAGTATAGTACAATCCCTACAGGTTTTCATTCACTTCAAGCTTTAACATTAAGGTCAGTACAAAGCACAAAAAATAAGAGCTCAGCAGCCAGTATTCATACTGAGTTATCAGATCACAGTTGTGTATGTGACTTACTCTGTCTTTGCTGAGCCTCACTCATTAAAGCCTTTTTCAGTTTTGTCATTGTAGTCAGTTTTGCTGATTGCTCTTGTACATGTGAACCCTCAGCCAGAAATATATAAAAAATAAAACTAGTGACCTCGCTGTGAGCTATTTGCTTTGGAACTCCTATAAAAGTGTTCGTGTGGAGCATGTTTATCATGTTCATGCTAATGTAGATTCCAAAACATTGTCTTCATTTAGGGATTTCTAGAATTTGTTGGGTGTTTTTTCTGAGGAGACATTGTGTCCAGGGGACACAATGTCTGTGTCCAGGGGACACAATGCAGAAATATCATCAAAACATTAAAACATTAGCCCTGGCAGAAAGGAATTTGAAGCAGGAACAGCAGTACTTGACATACAGGTAGCAAAGTCTGGTTAACAGCAGTATTTTGTTTTTTGTTTTCTTTTTTTCAATAATGGCCGTTTGCCAGGGCGTGTTGTCTTCCTCTTCTACATCTGTTAGAGCCTCAGGCTACAGTAGCTGCCATTACAAATCAAACCGGGTCATGTTGGCGTGAGTCCTTATTGAAACGCAGACGCACAGACATGTTGCTAACTTATTTTTGTTGTAAACAGAGGTTGGGTGGATGGGATGGGTTGAAATGATGCATAACTGTATCTGGCACCGATTTCTTTTAATTGTTGGACTTTGCAGAGCAGGCTGTGGTGTTCATGGTCAATGTTGGGTTTTATCAGGGTAGCAGACATCAATTTATATTTAAGGTAATGATGCTGATAAGATTCACTCACCGTATTCTACCATTTATACTAGCTTTATAGAGTGTAGAGGTTGGAAATCAGCCATATAACTTGTGAACCATCTGCTTTGTTGAATTCAGTTGGCTAAATCCTCCAAGAGCAGTGACTACTGGAGTAGCAGGACAGGTTGGCTGATCGTAGCCTGTAGAAAAACTCACAAAAACTCCCCATGCTGCACTGCACCTAATCTCATTTTAAACACTGGTTGTAATGTAAGATTGTCATTAACATTTTGTAAAATTAAACAACAATTAATCCTTTAAAAAGAGGACTTCTGAGTTAAACTGTAATTTGCCCTGTCCTGAAAAGCTTGCAGTACGTTCAGTCAGTTTGTTCTAGGAACAGAGGAAATTTCAGCTATAGCCCTGCAGGCCTGAGGTTTCTATTAGTCTTTCAATCACACGCTAACAAGTGAGGGTAAAATTTGGTTTACTGGTGATTGCTTGAACATGAAAGTAGGTTACCTGCTTAATAAAACTGCCACCTCTTTGTTGTGTGTCAGGACATGTCTGCTGTGCACAGCAAAAAAGATGTGAGGGCATGATATCGCCAGAAGTTTCTGTCATGTAACTTTAAGCAAAGAGGACCAAGATAGTTGAGTTGCCATAAACATGCACAGTATTCATCATACTTGACCTCCTGGCGCTTTGCTAATCAATAATCAAAATTATTGTTAATCAGACAGTTGATTAAGTACAATTAACAGCTACAGCATAAAATGGCATTGCAAATATTCTGTTTGAGCAGCAGATTTAGGTCACTAACATAATCTCTGTGGCAGATATCCATGTACTGTGAACTGTGTCAGCTGCATCATCATCACCATCATCATCATCATGGTGTTGCTGGTGGCTATCAAAGCCACTGACTCAGAAACACCCACCACTATGCCATGTCAGCATATCGTAATGTGAGTGTGTTTGTACATTTCATACTGACAAATGGCTGCACAGACACTGCTTATATGCATGTGTGTGTGAGAAAGGTTTATGTGTCTCTGCCAGAGAGTCTGTGTGTAATTAGAAGAGTGTTTGCACATGTTTTTTTTTTAAGTAAGCAGACCTACGCAGTTTATAGCCTCATTCTTTACCACATCACACAAGCCACCTCGCCTGTGTTGTTCCTGCACCTCCTCACAGGTCTTTTTTTTTTGTTTTGTTTTCTGAAGAAAACTGCCGTTGAGATTTCAGAAGAAGCGTAACTTCCAAAGGAGAGAAGAGCTGTGCATTATGTCAGGTGTTCTCTCAGAAATCTGCAGGCCACTTTGATTAGTAATTATAGGATGTGGTTTGAGTATACCCACTTATCTGCTCACACATACATAAAGTAAACAAATGCATTCTATACACTCCACGCCCACAGAGGATGTATAAGACGGCATACAGAGAAAAGCAGTTTCGGCTCAAATAATGCCTGCAGCCACATTCTTGTTTATCGCCCATTTCTAAACATTTTCATCTCTTCTGTCGACCTCACATCTAGCAACCGCATGCGTCACAGCTACTGTAAAACAAACACCCATTATCCTCAAGAGATGTTGACGCGAATCCACCAGTAAGTCCACGTGAAGCCCTGGAAACTCTCATTTTGCAGTGGCATGTCTCAGCCTGCCCAACACAAAGCCAATAGCATTAATAAAGAAACGTCACAGCCTCCTTGTTGCAACTCAATGCAGGCAATTCTCTTGTTGAAGGATCCCAGGAAGTGCGTATATGTAGCTGCTTTTTTGGTAATTCATTCAGGCCTTTACAATTTCTGTGATTGGTTGATGGATGTTTGCACCAATTGCATTTGCTGTATGATAAATGTGAAGGATTTCTTTCCTCTCATGGTTTTTCCACTGTAGCTTTTTTAAGAATGTCAAAGCTAATAGAGTAAGACGCTGGAATTTAGTCTACAAAATACAGGATTTGAGAAACATTAAAAGATTTCCATGGTAATCTGTGTGAAAGAGGTTAAAGCTTTAAAAAGTGCTCCCTTAATACTAAAGTATGATTAGTACGTGCTGTCATTCTACTTTCTCAGTCTTATCACTCTCTGTTGGAAAGACGAGCTGAAATCTCTCCAATTCCTCTTGTGTTTTTCACAGCAAACTTTCTCACAATCCTTTCTGTTCTCTCTTTCTCTCTGTTGTGTTTTTCTCCCCCGTGCGCTTCCTCGACATGTGGCTCGCACGATTGGTCGGAGGAGGTGGAAAGTTGGCCAATGAGAGGACAGTTGCCAGGCAGTCTGTGCCTTGTTTGGAGGCGGCTGGAGGCTCGCACAGCTGTTCCATTGAAAAGCAGCAGGACATAATAACAGGGGCCCCTCGCCATGCGGAGACACACACACACACACACAAACCCATTCACACAAAGACACACAATGTAGGCTGAACTGAATTCTGTGGTCCGAAAAGTTAACTGCACTACTTTTTTCTGTCTACATATGTGCCCGTTTAACATAACAAATGCGGTAGACATGTGTTTAGCAGTTATTTTGAGGCGTGTTTGTCAAGTCTTGTCCAGTCCAAATCCAATGTTTATTTTCTTTTGGTTGCAAAAGTTTGGTGAGGGGGTAATATCTGGCTCTTTAATGGCAAAAGGCTCCACTATGTTGACCAGCTATTGACTAAACTTTGTTCTTTTCTTGTTGGGGTGAAAAAAATGAATGCTCTAGTATGTTATAGATCGCAGAATGAAGCATTTTTCATGCTCTGCTTAAAGCAGAAACCACAAGAATGTAAATAGAAAAAAAAAATCAAACCCTGATCTTGTGCTTCAAGGTCAAAAACTTGTGTTGCAATGCTACAGTACAGCTTGCCTAATAGCGTTGGAGAATTGTTAACTAGGCCTGATGACCCACATCACTGAGCAGAACGCTGCAGATCCATCTGTCTCTGTGTCCTGCTTTAACAATACAACTCCTATACGCTCTGTGCATTTTTTTCCACCCACATATTTGACACCTGTTGCCTGTGCAGACACAGAATCAATCTGTGCTGTCCTGGATAATTAAAAAAAAAAAAAAAAAACGTATACATTTTAACTGCACAGAGCAGATTATGCATATACATGAACTGACACATGCATCATGCAGCATATGGTGAGCTTTTCTTGGCTGATAGCGTCAATGAGCAGCTATCAAAAGGGGGTACAGCAACATGAGTCACTCTTGAGGAACAAAGGAGTAATTTAAAGGACAAAAGCACCTGCTCTGCTACAGTGCTCCAGCATTGCGCTTGTTTCATGGTGCAATATGTGGCAGCCAAATGTCAAAGCTTTTCAGATTGTTGCTTTTACACTCTACTTTTCTATAAAGAAAAAGAAACTAATGGATCAGTTGTTTTCTCCATGGGAAACATCAGTTTCAAGGGTGTTTGTAAAGGCCTGTCCATGTGAGTCTGTGTGTGAGCAATCAATGGGCGTCTTGAGTTGTGCTCTTCAAAAAGAGTCTGTTAGAAAGATGAGTCTTCAACAAAGAAGTGGGAATATAAAACAGCTTCAAGGATAGATGTCTAGTTTTCTAAAGAAAAAAAAAACACTAGTATGAAATTGCTGTTCCCTCTTTTCCCATGAGTTAATGAGTTACAGATTCAAACAGCATAAACCCATGTTGATGCCTTTCTTTGAGCTACCAGTGCCCTTGTCATTTTTGACCTAACTGTGCTTTGATCAGTCTGCCCTGACCGCTGATTTGATGTTTATGACGAACTGACTGACCCACAGGTTAGATAAGCTTCATTAACACCAAAAAGTACATTTTATGCCAATCTGAGGCTTTCACTTCAAAGGCCTTCTTACTTAAATTTCAAATTGAAGTGTAAGGAAAGAGCCAAAGTGCTTTTTCAACCTGTTTTTCTGCTTCAAATTCCAGTTTTACTTTCTTTTCTAAATCGCTTCCATTCTTCATCCTCATTTCTCCAAAGATTTTGGCCGTGTTGATCACACAAGACCTCCGGACTAAAACAAAAACACGCGTTCAGTTTGGTGATACTATTCTAGGCAGGGTTAAGAAAACAGTGTTGTGGGGTACTCGTGATTATTTCTACCCTTTTTTGGCGAGAATGAAGAAAAAATGTTTAGATATTCTTAGAAAAATATGCAAAAAAGATGAGCAAAGCACAATCTGTGCACTTCCTGTTTTCATGCTCATGTAAACTCGTGATTGTACTTATATTCCTCTTTTCTTTTTAGTGCTTTTGTTTTTTATATCCAAAACACAACAAGAAAAATCTGGATGTTCGGTCAGCTCAAAAAATTCTGGTCACTAAAAATCATTAACCATCTTTGACAATATCAGGTCTTCATTTTGCTGCCACATGACTAAACTGGACTAGTCAGTAATTGTTAATGTTAATGTATGTTCATATGCCTGATAAAAGAAATACTGACATCAATAGCATTACAAATAGCAAATACCCACAAAAGGCACAACCTTCAAGCTGTTCTCATACTTCAAGAGGCAGTCCTATAATCCTATATAATAACCTATACATTGGGCCACTTTTACTGGCTACACAGCAAATTTAAGGATAATTAACCTACTTTAAACCACATCATGAACTGGGATGCATAATTACAACCACACATGCACAGTATGCTCGTAGAGGAAAGTACAAAGTATAAAAGTGTAAAAATATGTCTCATATACGCGGAGTCTCCTCAACACATTTCCATTTGTTTTGCAATTTTCAAACAGGACAGGCCAGCACGCTCCAGAATTCATATCCTCCTGCAGCTGCACTAAGCTACTATTAGGCAAATAATTAACATGAGCTTTGTTGTTACTTCAATAACTTATCAGCAATGTGAGTGTTTAACTTTTTCATTACCAAACTGTACGACTCAATTTTATGGATAGTTATATTTCAGTAGAAATCGCCTGAGGGAGCACAGTGACCTTTTTTTGGATGGGCCTGGACCCCCTTGAGATGCTGATTTATTTTTATTTATTTATTTTTTATGTTTGTGATGCACACTAAAAAAAAAAAAAAAAACTTGTTACAAGTCCTCACTTTGAAGCATGAATAAATACATTTACAGGCTGATAGAAAAAATACCTGTTTGGCTAGTTCAGATTTTAGGTGGCTATCACTAGCTGCTGATAATGGATGCTCTAGTAGTTATGTACACTATTAGAGCATCCAAGAAGTCTGCCCTTGAGTTTTTTGGTAAATGAAATTCTGGTTGGCCTGCTTCTTTTACATATTAACAATAATAAGCAGAAATCTGTGTCTGTGTGCTGCAAATTGTCAGCCAAGCTAGTTATTGTTAGCTCAGCACAACCACCCTATTGTCCAAATATAGTCACTTCTGGCTGCAAAACAAACAAGATGGCTACACTTATGCTAACTATGCTATTGACTATGCTAGTTTTCAAGGCTTCCAATAGCAGCCCACAAACAAATGTGTGATGACAGAATATACCTCTGACTTATCCTATTTTTAATAAACGATTATAGAGATGGATATATATAATAACTGTAGTTGAACCTATACATTCATATAATTAAAGGTCCAACCACAAGCAAAGTTTAGAGGCTGAACATGTAAGCGTGAGTAACGTGGCCTGCCCTTGTAACACAAGGCCAAACATCAGTTGTGTGCTCTCCAGAGTGTCATGCACACTGCACTAATATGGGTCTGATGCTTTTATTCGACAAATTGATCACAGTCTGTGACCTTTGCCCCTGTTAACCCCCCTACCACTGGTGTTACTGCCAGCAGACAGGCTCCAAGCAGATGGGATAGTTTGAGGGGAGAGGGTTTATTTTTAACACAAGCTTGTTGTCACTCAAGCTTTTTCCTTCTACTGCCGATCTCTCACTGTCTGATTTAACTTCATTTTTCTCTCCGTGTGTCAGTTTTTCCCTTTGGTTTATGCCCTCATGTTAAACAATATGGGTGTTTGGTCTTTTTACTGTAAATTCGATTGTACACTCCACGAGAAAGAACTGCGCCAAAAATGTTGTTAATGTTGTTGTCTGTTAACTGTCCAGTTGTCAACCTGCATCAGAGAAAAGGTCTAATGTGTCTCTGCACTCAGGTATAATTAAAATCATATGTCTTTATGTGCTTTTTGTAATATTATTCAGTTATATCTGTGACACGCATGCACCCATTCAGACCAAAATTCCACACTGGACTGTGAAGCCACTTACCTACCCTGACCTCAGCTGTTTGGAGACAAATATATTACACATACCTGTCTTTGAGTTTCTTCTCTTCCACTGAGGCCAAATTTGAAAAAGAAAAAAGTATCATAATCTGAGTCCAAGCTTTTGATCATTTGAAACCTTACAGATATTAATATATATGAAAGGGTTGAAAAAAAATATGACAAACAAAATACTATCTGAAGTGTTGTTTTTCATTTGGGTCCTTGGGATTTAGAGCATACTGCAAGGGTAAGGGTAACTGGTGAGGCTGCTGGGCAGCTTTGAGGATACACAGAGGGAATAATCATTCAACTGTAAAAGTGATTTGGCTAGAAGGCAAAAGTCCAGACAGACAGATTGTGGAGCATATCATGAGCTTTGTCTGTGAAAGGGATTTTTGAAGCTATAGATGTGATAGACAGACACCAACAAAAAGGCATTGAAATGGGTCGATGAGGGAGGAGGGGCAACGTTCTGTATGAAATATCTGTTTCCTTAGATGCATGCATGCAGTAGGCCCACATACTGTACAGTGACTTATTTTAGCCTACACAGGTGCCGCTCTAAGATACCACCTCCACCTCTCCGTTTCTTCCATTATTGCTGCTTTTCACACCTACTCGCCTATACATTACGTCACCTTTGACTGGAAAATAGCTGCCACTGTTCAAGCAGCTGCAGAGACTCCTCTCCTCTTGTGATATTAGTCATGTGTATTATAGTCTATATGTTTTCTTTTTATGGTCCTGAAGAACAGAACTGATCTAGGTCCATGCAAAACATTAAAGCCCATCTGCTGTTTCCCTATGCAATGTTATGCAATACAAGAGTCTTTTGGGGCAACTTAGGCAGTTCTGTGTGAATGTGCTGCCACTTTGTGGTCTTGCAATGCAACTGCTATCAGATTATTCTGCTTTCACAGGTCAGGTTTTGGACACTAGAGGTCAGCTCTTTGAAAGTGTGTTTGTGTGCGTGAAAAGCCAGTTTCACTACGTTAACTATATCAACCCTTTAACGCCGAGTGCATCGTATTTGATACATGAGTTTTTGAGACTTCTACATCATTAATTTGAACAATTTTTAAGCACATTTTTAAGCAGTATTGTGGCAAATATGATGCAAATAAAAACTCATATATGCAAATGATTTATTTTATTATTTTTTTTATTGTATAACGGTTCAATAAACGCTCCATTTTCAAAAAATAAAAATTTCTGGCAATTATTTCACAGTTCAATTTCTGGCTTCTACTCAGACAATTTATCCAGAAAACTCAGTCAGAGCTTTTTCTCACAATCAGGTTCTGGATAACCTTTTTTTGAAATGTAAATTACAGAGTGGAAAGCTTCCATCATTTACTCTCTCTTGCCATGTAGTCTGGTCCAATACTTTTGGAAAAAACAGACTGAAAAACATTGTTTATCAGCTCTGCCTTTGTGTATTTCCATAACCATTTGTGTATCTGTGTTTCTTTTAAAAGCTAAACATAAATATACACAATCCCACGCATAATAACACAATGGAAAACTGAAGGCAATGATCAGCAAATGAGCTCAAATGATTCACCATGTAGCCAAAACACATAATGCGATTGCATGTTGTAAAGATGCAAATCTATATAAATAAACATCTTAATATCAGAGGGGAAAGAAACCATCTGTTTGACATTTGCAGTGCAGTTTTCATTACTTTTAAGATATGTTTTTTTTTACAGCATGGGAAACCTGAAAATTCTGTAAAAATATTTACAGCATTGAAAATTGGCCATGATTTTCAGGCTCTTTTGCAGCACACTGCTTTGATACACGTGAGCTTAAAAACAGCCTAGTAGTGAAACACAATTTTGTTCAACTAAATAAATAACATAGGTACAAATTGTTTATTTAACCCTTTTTATTTAACGTGTGTATGTGTGTTCTCTTCACGCCCCATGTGCTGAGCTGAAAACCTGTGACTCATCCAGTGGTCTTTTTCTAAATGTCCACCTGTCAAACCTGATTAACAAAAAATGGATTGTTACTTGGACAAATAAACACATAAACTGCATGATCTGTGGTTCTTAGAAAGTGAGATTTTCACTATTTTGACATTTAATAGATTGCAGTTGTTTCAGGCTAAATGACAGATTAATTTATAGTGAAAATAATGAGTTTCTGCCCTTATCAGAACTCATGATGCGTAGTTCAGAGATTCATTATCTGTACTGCGAGGCTGGGGCATGAGTCATGAATTGATTTATTTTCTTGGTTAGCCAAGATTGTTTTTAAGGCAAAAAAATTACCATGGTCAACAGAAAATATAATAGGACATCTTGGTCCAGTTAGAATTTCTTTGGTAGGTTTTGTTTACATTTTAGGTTTAAAATTAAACCAGAGCAGACATTCATTTATTAGAATTTTGTAAAATAAACCTCAGTCAAGCCTGTTCAAAAATCTATAGTAGTGTGCAAAAGTCTTGATTCACCCCTCATTTTAAAAATATTTTTCTTGGAAAAAAATGAGAAATGGGGCAGCAGTGATTAGCGCCGTTGCTGCACAGCAAAAAAGTCCTGGGTTTGAATCCACCACCTGTCTGGGGGGCTTTCTGTGTGGAGTTTGCATGTTCTCATCGTGTCTGCGTGGGTTCTTTCCGGATGATCCGGCTTCTTTTGTCCTCCACTTGTCCAGTTCCTCAAATTTTTCACACCATGCTGAGATATGCTGAGTGTCTGACTAATAGACTCTTACGGAATCACCTTGTTGGTGCAAAAACACTATTTTTTTGTCTGTCAAACTGTGTTATCTTTGGTGTTGTTGTGGTTTTGTCACAGGCTGCTGGTAACAAAATGTCTAAAGATACTATTTAAAATTAGTTGTTTGCTAAGTTTTCTGTTATGTGTACACACAACACTGGTTCATCCCTTGAGTTAGGTGATATTTTTAGGCTTCAGTGATTCATAGGTCAGTGTTAAGTGGCTTAACAAACAAACAAAATATTCCTCTGAAAATGGTCAGGTACAAAGACTGGACTGAAAATTGGTGAAAAAGCAGCCAATGTGCAAAGAAAAACTTTGAAAGATCTTCAGAAAGCCTGGAGAACTATTCCTCAAGACCACTTTAAAAACCTGCAAGAAAGTCTGGCTCCTTGGAAACAAAACATAAAGAAATAAGGAGTGGCTCAAGACTTTTACACAGACTGTAACTTGATGCTGAAGGAAAGAATAGCGCATCCAAATGTTCACCATAATAAAATCTAAAGCCACACATTGTTATGACCAGTTTTTGCATTCCTGAAGTACCTCGGAATATTAGTGTATAGGTCAAAGGCTGAGCAGATTCTACTTCTCACCATCATATAACTCCTTAGATGCAAATGCCTGGCAGATTTTAGTCACCTCTGACCCCTCTTCCTAAAGCTGCCCCGTTTTCCCGCTATTGATCCTTCAGATTCCTCTGACGTTGAGAGTAAGTGTGAGAATTCTCTTCCAGATAAAGGTATTTTAGGAGTTATTACCCATGGCTTACCCAGAGCTTGTGTGAGAAGCCTCTCCATACAGAGAGGGTCACTGAAATGGATCATTAAAGTCAACTACATTGGGGTGGTGTGTGGTTCAAAGGTTGCACTTTTTCTTCTGGAGTATTCAGTTCAGTAGCTTTTAAGTCCTCTGATGGTACAGAGAGAGGCACGTGAGGGTCAACTGGAAACACTGACAATAAGAGAACTCAGCACTCATGACAGGTAAGCAGATCTCATAAATCAGCTAAACAATATCATTTGCATGTTTGCGCTGTTCTTAACCTTAATTGTTTTACTGACATTCATATTATTATCCCTTTATCATTTGGGGTTTAACATTAATGTGTAAGAGTAAGTTAAACTAACCATTTTTCACATATATTTTTCTTTTACTTTTGGACTTATTGAAAATATGCAAAGCAGGATTGAAGACCCTGCAGATGTGAAACTAACAAAATACAGAAATTATGGCAATAAACCATTGTTATTGAAAGTGTATTCAGTTTATTCACCAAAAAGTCATTTAAATACAAAAATGTGTGAATTATTTTATTCAGTCATTTTACATGTTTTTGAGGTCAGTACGGCCACAAAGAGGTTAGACCTGTCATAAAAAAATTTAATGCAAATCAAACAAAAATTCACGCAGACCTAAAAGCACACGTGCGCATGACCATTGTTTTGGATTGTATACAGGAGCCATTCATAACTTTCTAGGATAGAATCTGTTCATGTAAGTGTATCAGATTAAAAAACTGCTGGTATAAAATGAAGGAAAATCTTAAAATATCTACACTATATTTCCGGTATTCACTCACCCATCACAATCATTGAATGAAAACAGTAAAACAGTGCTGTTCCACTCCTGTTCCAACATGACTGCACACCAGTGCACAAAGCAAGGTCCAGAAAGACATGGATGAGCGAGGTTGATGTGGAAGAACTTGACTGGCCTGACCTCAACCCGACAGAACACCTTTGGTATGAATCAGAGTGTGTGACTGTGAGCCAGACCTTCTCGTCCAACATGAGTGTCTGACTTCACAAATGTGCTTCTGGAAAAATGGTCAAAAATTCCCATAAACTCACTCCTAAACCTTGTGGAAAGCCTTCCCAAAATAGTTGAAGCTGTTAGTAGGGGCTGCGAATCGTGGGCCAACATCCATAAACCCTATGGATTACCAATGAGATGCTTTTAAATATCTGTGGCTCAGGCGGTAGAGTGGATCGTGCAGATTGGAGTGTGAGTGCATGAACATTAGGTTAAAAGAGTGCTTAAGCATAGAACAAAGTATTTGTATGAATGGGTGAATAAGGATTGTAGTAAGAAAGCACTTTGAGGGCTCAAATTGAGTAGGAAAGCATTGTATAAGTGCCAGTCCATTTTTGCCATTTATAGATCTAACAAGTGTGTAAATGTTACCAGAATTTATTTAAAGCACATGTCAAGAGAATGCTCATTATGATTCTCATCATAATACACCTTTTTTTTCCCCCCGTCGACAGATAAAATGGAAGTGCTCATGCTCCTTCTCATGTTGGTCACCGTCTCAGGATTTCCACACAGTATGTATTGCATTCCAGTAATTTAGAGCTAGAAAACATTTTTAGAGGAACAGAGGGGTGAAGATAATCTCTTACAAATCTAAGTATTGATAGTCCTGCAAACACCTTTCATGCTAATTATGCTGATGGTTGAAATATGAAAATTTGGCTGTATCACTTGATTTTTAGTGCTTATTTACATGAATGAACTTTCTTCTGCATTTTGCAGCAGGACTGACTTTCACACAGATAAATGGATGGAACAGAGATGACCAGTCTGACTTGAGAAGTAAGGAGCTTAGTGATGTTTCTATATCTGCAGAGGAACAGAGGGGTGAAAAGAATACCCCAGAGATGAACCGTATAGGAAAGCCTGTCAAGAAAGTAAAGACTGTGAAGGAAAGAAGGGATGATGCACTGACTTTACAGATAGACCCGGAAACTGAGGAAAATACGAAGCGTGAAATGGCCAAAGCTGGAAATATAGAAGGACTCATTGTAAAGAAAATTAGGTACACCCCTAAAACATTTCTCACAAGTATTTCTTTACATGAAGAAACAAAAAGAGAGAGAAACTCTGTGCCCGACACGGTTGAATATGTAGATACAGATACAGAGGATCCATTGGAAATGAGAGAAAATGGACTGCATTTAGTCCCTGACTCAAAGAGAGAGAAACACAGTGAAAGTAGGATGCTGACAGATACAAGAAAAAAATGGAAAATAGTCAAATCTGTCAAAGGTCATGGTGCAGGGATTCCAGAGGAAGCAAAGCATGACAAGACAGATGTGGAAGCGAAGAGAAATGATCAAATAGAGAGGCTGGAACGAGAAATAGTGGAAGAGGAGAGAGAAAGACAGCTAGTTGCAGGGATTAGTCCTCCTGAGACAAGAAGAGACACACAAGCTATACAAGAAATGGGAGAAAAGGTGAAACATGCAGAAAGGAGAAAGGACATAGAACATGCAAACTATGAGGAATTAGTAGAAAGAGAAAAGGAAGGGCAGGTATCATTTAACAACATCTCATCTCCTTTAAGCACATTTCCAGCTCAGGTAGGAAAGGAATTAATGATTCCTTCCACAATTCAAATTGTTACCCAGTCTCAAAATAACCCTCCTGCTTATCACAGCAGCTCCCCTTCACTTCCCGTCACACCTACACAGATTCCTCAAGACTCTTCTCACCCTCCCACCCCTTACACCACGAGTAGTTTTCAGCCTCCTTCTGTCAATATTCACATTCCGAACTCAGTCAGTCAGATCACAGACTTAACAGTGAGTTCTGGACGCCATCTCAAGCTGAAAGAAATGGAAGAAAAGGCCGACTCAGTTTTAGAAGATGTAATGATCAAAAATGTTTTGTTGAAATCAGCATGGAAAGAGGTACAAACACAGAGAATGGAGGACAAAAGGGAAATAAACAGAGTTGTTCAGCCAGATGAGGGTGAATTTATCTTCTTGGTCCAAACGGCAACAACAAAACCCAGCGAAGCAAAGTTTATCACCAGAGAGCCAAATCCAACATCCAAATCAAAAGACAATTTATCTGCTGAAGTGCTCCAGCTTGCACACAAATCAAACACGTCACACTCAGCAGGCAAACACCAAAATGTTGAACTGATGGAGAATTACACCAGACTCACAGTGAAGCAAAATAAAGCGTCTCCCCCACAACCGCAGCTGAACAAACCTTCAGCCAAACCACAGCTCGCAACTGCCAAAACACCTTCAGCGGGGCCAGAAAAAAATAACAAGCGTAGCAAAAACAAGACCATGAAGAAGTACAAGGAAAAGAGAAAGAAGAAGAACAATAAAAGCCAAAAGCCACCAAAGAAGAAGAAAGAAACCTCCCCACCAACGCATTTTCCTTACTTTATGGATAACTATTGTCCACGTGAGTGCGCCTGCTATGGAAGGTAAGACAAAGGATATTGAAATTTGACTGAAGATACCATCCAATATTCTTAATATTATAGCAATATACACTATCAAGAACGTTTTGGAGATCACTAATATACCTTTAATTGTTGTTTCTAGAGTGGTCCAGTGCTCTGACAAAGGTGTGGATAAAGTTCCTTATGGTATTCCCTATAATTCCCGCTACATCCTCCTTATGAATAACTACATCAACAACATCCAGCTGGACCTGCTAAATCAATATGATTCTATGGAGTTCCTTGTATTAAGCAACAATCGCCTCACAGATGGTTCCATTGAGGGAGCTTTTGAAGGGGTCTCAGCTCTGAAACGCCTCTACTTGGACAGGAATCTCTTGCAAAGTGTGCCAGTGGACCTTCCAGGTTCTCTGGAGGAGCTTCGTCTGGACAACAACCACCTGACAGTGATGTCGGAGGCAGCCTGGACACGGTGCCCTGGCCTCTTGGTTCTGAGCCTCAGCAACAACAGCCTTGGGAATGAATCGCTTCCTAATGCAGTACTGTCTCCCCTGGGGAACCTGCACACTCTGAATCTGGATCACAACATGTTAACCTCAGTACCTCTGGGGTTACCACTGTCAATCAAGGAGCTCTATCTCAAGGGGAACCTTCTTGAGCAGTTTGGCAGAGGAGCCTACAATGGGAAATCAGGGTTGGTGGTGTTGGACCTGAGTGCAAACAGACTAACAAACAAAGGGTTAGTTAGGGATTCCTTCTTCAATACAACATACTTGGAAAGCCTCAATTTAGAGGCAAACAGACTAAAAGAAGTGCCGCAACACCTTCCTCCATCTCTTAAAACTCTAAATCTAGAGGGGAACCTCATATCTTCCATAAAGAAATCAGATTTCAGGAGCTTGAAAAAGCTGGAGCACCTAGGCTTAGCAAAGAATAAAATCTTTAAAGTGACATCAGGTGCATTCAGGATGTTGCCCGTGCTGCACCAGTTAGACCTGTGCCACAACACATTGGAGCAGGTGCCCAGACAGCTACCTAAGGGCTTGCACTCATTAGCACTCGCCCACAACAAGATTCAGTCAGTGCCTCGTGATGCTTTCTGCTGGGGTAATAAAAGTCTAAGCGGGCTCGTGCAAGTGCAGTTGGAGCACAATTTAATTGATATGGCGAGGCTGGATACACGTGCCTTTAGATGCTTAAGGGGCTTCCAGGTGGTGCACTTCTACTGAGCTGGATTTTTATGCACACAGATGAAACAAAACTTTATAGTACTGACTCCTACTTTGAACGCTTTATAAAAGATCTGTGGTGAATGCCACTATTACGAAAAACCAATGATGAAACTCAAAAACAATATTTATTGTGTGTGAAATTCAGTTTATTGTGTGACCCACTAAAGTCTCACTGTTTGACTATTTGTATGGCTCAGGCTGCTTTTCCCAAAATGCCTTATATGGTTGGAGAGCAGCTGTTTGCATGCAGGGAGAGCAGCTTACGGTACCTAGAATCAAAATTATGTGACTGCAAATCATCATTTTGTTATTGACATTTCTAGCAGTTTTTCCACAGCTGTTTTACCAACACCTGAAGCAAGCATTATTATTATATCCTTTAGTAATCAGGATACAAAAATTTGTTTAATTTGGCAGAAAGTTTTAATTAAAAATACTTATGGCCTGTACATCCATGCTTGTTTTGGGTAAAATGTGAGCTCACTGATTGGAATCACCTTGCTCTGTCTCAACAATATGTTTCATGAATGTGACTCATGAAATAAAAACAGAAGATTTTGCTGATCGTATGCCATAGGTGTGCCTCCCTTTACACCTTTCAGTCTCAGCTGTAACACCATACTAAAAGGGATATCATCCAGGTATTTCATGTAAATTACTTGTCTGGCTCAATTAAATCTTCTAAATCTACCCAACAATTACCAGTTCTGTTTGTTTGTTGTCCTTAACGGCGGTTTTTTTCCTTGTTTGTGACCATGCCAGCTTTCTGGTACTTAGTGAAAAGTGAAAGAACAAAGGAAATCTGCTGTCAGAAGTGCATGACTGTGGTTCCACTGTAAATACATGGCCACAAAAATGTAAACACATTCTTAACAAACTAGCCACTAGATGGCAATAATGTATAGAAGGACATTTCCAGTGTGTACAGCGTGCAAAATCAGATGCAGAATTTTTTTGAACCTGGCTCATTTCCAGTTGCCAAATACAACACTGTGGCAGTTTAAATGCATATGCTTTGGGAAGTTCATGTTGTGGGGAAAATGATATATTTAAGGCTATTTAAGGCTTTAAGGCTCACACCAGAATGGGAACTGAAGCAATGCAGGCATCACACGTACACACGCTTGCATGAGTCATAAGAAAGATTTTCACTCAGAAGCAAATATGTTTAGGATTTCTTTTGCAATAATTAGAGAGGATTCAACTTAACCACAAGCCTGGAAAAATATACATGACAGATCATAAATAAAGAAGGCAATTCTTTCGATTAGTGAAAAGCAAGAAAGAAGGCAAAAATGAGGTAAAAGCATTAACCCACGTGGAGGTGCTTAGCACTTTTCTCCCTTTTCCCTCTTTCCCTCACTCTAATAAGTTCACTCAGCAACGTGGCACTGCACCCATAGGGCCTGGGAAAGAGGAGCAGGAGGAGGGGGCAAGAGGGAGAGCCGGGATGAGGGGGGAGAGAAGGAGAAGAGAGACTGAAGGAGAGGAGGGAGGGCTTGAAGAATGGATCCAGGCTCCACTGGCTCAGCGCTTGTCCAGAAGGGAAGAGCCTTGGCTGGAGCAGGGAGCTTACCAGCACCTCCCTACGGTCCAGCAGGACCCTGACCCCAAATCTCAACATTGCATCTACCTGGATCTTCCAGAAACTCTTCTCCCTTCTTTTTATCTCTTTGTGCCTTTCTCTTCCTCAGTCTGGCTTTTTTTTTTTTTATCACATTATCTTCTTGCACTCAGTTACCTTATAAGTGCATATCAATTTATGCATATGTGCGTACCTTTTTGTATGCAAACTTTTTTTTTCTCAGTACTTGTGTGGGAGTCAGATACGTCATGATCATGTGAACTGCTCCCTTGACATAGTCCGAGCCCATGTGCTCATTTGAGTAGTTTGGCAGATAGTTGATTTGGCAGATTTGTGTACGTCCTGTGCTGGATGCTGTCTGATATTTAAGCTTATCCTAATAGTAGTAGTAGTAGTAGTAGTAGTGAAAGTAGGGGATCTTTCATTCTTTTTTAAGAAAACCTTTTGCTCTCAAACATGACTTATAAGGCAAAGTGATCATATAATATCTGACCCAAAACCACAACATTATATTGGTGCTCTTCACCTTAGAAGAGGCTGGTTGAATGTCTTTGATCTATTGACTTAAACTTTTCAGTTTGCTTCTCCAACAAACATCTCAAAGCGAGTTATATATTGCGATGTTACACATTTACACAGAATTCGGTCAAACACTCCCATAGGTATAAATGCTGTGACTGAGAACACAAAATATGCAATTTTTTTTTCTTGCTCTATTGCTGACCACAATCATGAAACTCCTGCAGGAATCAGACCACAAGAGAGAGGATAGGAAGACAGAAAAGAACAGACTGAACAGGATATTAAACCACACCCTAGATGTGATCCAGCCAGACAAAACAGACTGACTGACTGGACTGAGTTGTGGTACTGTTCAGCTATTCAGTCTTTTCCTTTTCCTTTCCCATATGTGTGAAACTTATAAACTTATGAAACTTGCATAAAATATCTGATGATTTGTATTTTGTACTAAAGGTTTTATGAGCTATAGCAACAATTTTATGAAATACACATAAATGAAGTGATGAAGACTGAGACTGACAGTATATCATTTGTGGCTGACCTTTGTCACGTACAGTAATTGAATGCAGTTGTAAGAAAGACACATAAAGAAATCATTTTTGCTGTGTATATGTGCTGGGTCTCTCTCATACACGCACACACACACTCCCGCTTTCTCTCTCTTTCTCTGTGTTTGTTTGTTTTACTGTACAGCACCATAAAAAATCTCCCAGTGCCTGAATTCATCCCCTATCCCTAGCTCAAATTTTCAACTCCGCTATATTCCAATCTCTGACAACCCTTAACCTTAAATCAAAGCAAAGATGAATGCTAACTCTAACCTTAAGCCCACACTCTCAAGATAGGATTAACCATTGTGACCTCAGTCTGGAATCTCAAACGTAATCTCACTAGGCTATAAAAGTCTTTGTGGAGATTCAAATGGCAGCTCAGTCCAAGCACGGCGATATTCCAAGAGTGAAAGGTAGGTGGCGCTTGAGCTAGCCCAGAGAAGGAGAAGGCAGGGAGAAGGGCAGAAGTAAAAGAGGGAGGGGAGAATGTGAGGGAGGAGGGGATAGAGAGAGAAACCATGGGAGCCAGAGGGACCTCTACACACACACACACACACACACACACATACACACACACACACACACACACATAGAGCCCATCATATGCCTCTGGCTTGGGCCTGCCCTGACAATACAGACAGGCATGAGCACACAAGTCACACACAAGTGCATATGCAAAATGCTAAACTGTTCTGCATCCTTAAATTTTGGTTACACAAAGCTATCACCAAACATTTAATGCAGCTACTCTGCAGGACATTCCTTAATTAACACATATGCACACACTGTGCACATATGTTGCTCAGGCTCCACAAGGGGGCCTGTGAATGTTTATCTTCTGGAGAGAGACTGAACATCTTGATCTATAGCATGGGTCTAAGTAGCTGTTACACTCGAAATAGGTAACATAATGTTATCTAAAGTGTATTCATTTGTTGGCTAGTTTAAGAAAGCAAAGAGCGGTTTAGGTGGGATGAGGGAGCTTCTATCAATGTCACATAACAGATTTTAGAAATTTGCAAGAGCCACAAGAACCTGGAAATTATTTTTCTTTTTTCTTTTTATTGCAATTTAAAACATGTCATACATGTATCATCATTCATTTAATATTTGACTATTTACCTAACAAAAAAGCTTACAAAACAGGGAAAATTCTTTGCAGGGTTATGCAGGAAGTGATGAAATCTAATTGCCTGTTATTTATTCAGGAATTCAGGAAATAAGTTCAGAATAGTCAGATTTATCAAGTCAGGAATACTTTTTGGAATTATTTGTATGTTCTATCCCAGACCTAAAATGCTGGAATGCGATTCAGTTCACATAAAATAAATCTACCAGCTCTCACTCTCCTAGCATTAAATCTGATGGTTGTTTACCATTAAGTCAATACCTGTTTAGGTTTCCGCACATTTTCCTGTCACTGGCCTTTTGTTTGAAGGTGTTTGCACAGGGATTCATATAAATAGCAATTACTGTATGTGCATGGAGCCAACCAGGGGTCCCTATTCTCTGTTCACAGTGAGGACAACTTTGATCTTTTTCCTCTCTTTTATTTGCGCCACTCATTACTAAGCATATTCCATTACATCTTACGTATTCCCCTCAGTCTTTTTGAATTGGGCCATATGATTCTTCCAAATAAAAGCGTAGACAGCAGGGACTCGTAATGTCCAATTTCAAAGCTGTTCTGTTTTCTGAAAATTGTAAAATCACCAGCCAGTAATCTCCTGCAGGATTTCCTGGTGCACACAAGTCCCTGTAAGTCTGGTTTTGAAGCCAGTCAAAGTACCATGGTTGTTTCATTCCTTGTTTGGGGAGTAATAAACAGTCTGACTTCATATGCATTTATCAAAATAAGTTTAAAGCCATTAATCATTATTTACTATTACAAAGGTGATCACTGATCTGATTTTTTTCTTAAAAAAAAAAAAGACCTTCTGGAATTGGTGCATGTCAAACAGTCATGCATGAGGTACAAACCAACCATGAGCTATTTTCACACAAGCAGCTCTCCAAACTTTAATCATCTGATGCAGATGCATGGGAGAATGAACGTATCTGACACGGCTTGATTGGACATTAAACACTCTTTTACCTGCCAGCTCACCAGTGGAATGTCAATGTGAGAATAGAACAGGTACATTTTTTGGATTGGTACCAAGTGAATGGGTGCCACTGTGCAGCCTTCCACTTTCTCCAGGCAGCCAGCACCCAAGCTCAAACCATACTGAATATTTCCAGTATTTGGAATGCTACTGACACAGACTATTTCCTGCTGTGTGTTTCATGTTAGAAAGGGCATCTGCAAGCAATGGCAACAGCTATTTATGCCAGTTGCCACACCCATCTCATATGTACACTTATTTTGTTCAATTTCCAAATGGGACATGACTTTACTTCTTATAATCTTGTAATCCTGGCCTCAGACCAGTTCCATAACTATTCAGTTATTCGGCTTGGATAAGTTTGAGATTTGAATGCATGGTATAATGCAAATGAAGCATAACCTATTACGATGGCCCATCATATTTAACAAACTTTTGTGTCTTCTTGTTCAGGTCTTGGGTTTTGATTATTAGGTTGGTAAATCAAAAGTGAATGAAAATAAGTCAAAACCACAGACAGGCTGCAAGAGCATTTCACTTGGTGCTTGTGATATATTTTAAAGGCTTCATTGGGGGCCAACTTTTAGTAACTTTGTCATATAAAGATCACTGTAGCATCTGAATAAGCAGCTTTATGCTATATTGTTTCTTTTTCTTTTCTCTTAATGTATTTAGCCTTGATCTCAGTTCCTAGTTACTTTAGTTTAATTCCCCTCGTGATGTTCAGTCCTCTTGTGTCAAGTCTTCTGTTTTAGGTTCATTCATGTGTCTGCGTTTTCCCCATTTAGATATCGCACTTCCTGTCTCAATTTGAGAGTTAGGGGTCCCTGTGCTTTGATTTTAGTTTTGCTTCCTTTATCTCAACTGCTGTGATTTGGTTCACCTGTGTCTTGTTTTCCCCAGCTGTCTCCACTTCCCCTAATTACCATTCTGTGTGTATGTATAGTCGCCGTCTCTCGTTTTTATTTCAGTTTGTATGTTTTGCTATCACTTGTTTATAGTTTCTTAGTTACCCCTTTTGGACCTTTTTCTGGCTTTTCTACAATCAGTTAACAAATGTCTCACCTTTAGTTTAATGCAACTCTCCTCCCCGCATCTGTGTTTGGGTCCACCACTTAACTCTCAGTTTGCCTATCCTGCAGGCTATAGCACACTATTTTATTGGTCTTGAACCATATGTCTGCCACTAACATGGGGGGGGGGGATCTATAAACCAGGTCGCCCTCAGGAAGCATGTTGCTTGTTTCTCCAGCTTCCTGTGTGGTGGCTTTTGACGTGGGTTCTAGACAGGTTTGTCTGAGGCAAATCAGGTCACAAAAAAAATTGTTCAAAGAACCTTACAAATATAAAAGAGACAGTGACAGCTGGCACTTTAAATAAATAAAGATCAAGTAGAACATGGGGTTTTCCACACAAGCAGACATTACCTAAGAAATCATTTCCCCACCCAAATTTTACTGATGTCTGTTTTGAATGTCAATGAGCAGAAAGTAAGGCAGACAAAGCCAGTAGAGTCATTAACGAACATGTACGGAAAGAACTACTAGGAACTGACATTTTTCTGAGTTAACCCAAACAGCACCATATTACATGACCCAAATACATTCAAACAGTAGTCGACGAATCACCTGACACCACAAGTCCTCACCCAGCATTAGAACATCTGACAGGAGTGTTGCTCCACTTCCTATTTAGCCTCTAATCTAACAACTAGCAACAAGATGGTAAATTAGAGGTATGTTCTTTCGCTGATCACATCAGGTTTTACACAGCTTTAATGTGAGCAGTGGGGGTTGTGACACATGATTGGATGTTTTGAATAAGAGGCAAGTCTAAACACATGAAGATATGATGTAGAAGTGGAATACAGTGGTGTGTGTATGGACACACTCCGGGAGCTTGCTCAAAAGATTGTCATACCTAATTTATCTCTCTCACCCACTTCAGTGAGATTAACAAATGTGCTATTGCGTTAACAAAAACATGACTGACAAATTAGATCATCAGATTATATTAATGTGACAACATAATGAGTTGGCTGTATTTAAGTAATCAGTTCATCACTTAAATATATTAAAATCAAAGAGTGACTGGCAAAAATGATGCAAGCATTATCTGTGTTCTCCACAGTAGTATCTGATTTGGCCTACACTGCACCACTTCTTGTCTAAACAGTCTTATGTTAGCAAGACTAAGGATCTAAGGATTACTGAACCTGGAACCATACTGAGGTGGGGGGTAATGCTGTATTTGAGCAGTATCTTAATAGGTTTTACATGTGTTTTGAAGTATTGAATGAGTTATAAATTTGACCCAATAATGGAAAGACAAGGATTACCACATATAGTATAATACATCTTGAAGAGAACAAAAGTGTTTGTAACAAATATCATGGAAATGAAAATTGTGAACCTTTTGGGTCCAGAAATCGATTAGCCATGACAGTAGCATAATTGTCACAATCCTCGTGTTCTTTTTTAAGTTGTAAATTCTGTTCTGAGTGAACCTCAATCTGATTACCTGGAGAACTCCTTTGAAATGTGTGAGAACTTCATGAAGTTGTTTATCGATAAGGTTGCAAGTATTAGGGCACTTATTAGTTCTTCCTATGACCCCTCTATCCCTGTCACTTGCCCGGCTGTTTTTGACCAGTTCGAGCCTGTCACTCCGTCGTCCCTGAGGGAAATCATTGGTCATATGAAGCCTGCTGGATCTCCAAATGACCCCTTGACACCTTGCCTTTTCAAGGAGGTTTTTCCCACTTTGGCATCTTACGTGCTTAGTATTATCAATGGGAGCTTAGCAAAGGGTATAGTCCCTGCTTGTCTTAAGAAGGCAGTTGTGACCCCACTCATTAAAAAACCTGGCCTAGACTCCTCTCAACTTTCCAATTTCAGGCCGATTTCTAAACTCCTTTTATTTCAAAAATTCTAGAGAAGATTGTTTACTGCCAGCTCAGTTCATTTTTAGATAAGCATGACACCCTAGAAGACTTCCAGTCTGGTTTTAAAT
>JASGAU010385179.1:0-13462 GCA_030220045.1 Australoheros facetus | reverse complement strand
ACAGGCCTCTCATACTGACAGCTGAAGTGCATCTACTGACCATCTCTGACACTTTGGAGTTTGGCAGCCTCGACACAATTCATGCATTTATTATTCTGCAGGCTTCTCAGTGGCTCAGTATAATGTGCAGCACTGTTTCAGTCTTTTGACATCTGCATTCAGTCAGTCTTCATAATGATCATATAACCCTTCTGCTGCCAGTTTGCTGTGACGGCACAATTTGATAGCAGAAGTGTTAAAGATGTTCCACGCTTACGGTTTCAGTTGTGATTTTGGGGCTTTTATGTGAACATGGCTGGAAGCTTCTGTCAGTGTGTCTGCAGTTTGTAGTCAAAGTGATGATGAAGGACCGACTGAGATGGTGCACACATTTAAGGGTTTATTTTTTATTATTTGTTCCCAATTACAAACAAGGAGAGCTGATGTGTTTAAATGAACCTTTGGTAAATAACAGGCAGTGAAGTGTAATCAGTGTTTGCTCAGGTGTGCTGTCATGGCAGTGCAGGTTCATACATTAAGGTTTAATAAATGATGTTTGCTTCTGCTGACATAGGTGCGTCAGGGGGAGCCTGCAGGCAGGGATTTTATTAGTATTATTTTTTACAATGATGAGCATTTGTGGCAGTCACAACATAAAATCTGGGTTTTTAAATGACTCTGAAGGTTGAAGGCTTTTCAAAGGATGATGAATACTGAAATGCACTGGTGGAAGTTTAGAGGCCAGAAAAGTGACATGATCAGTAAGACTTGTGCTGCTTGAGAATATTGAACCTTTAATAGCATATTTCCTTCCTTTCTTTCCAACTCTAAATCTTTCCTTCTCTGCTCTCATTCTCTGAGTTTTGTGGCTGAGCTCTGAACTCAGGCATCCTCTGTGCCGATGCCTGACTTCAGAGCATCAGTCTCACAGGTCTGCACTGTGTTTTTAGCAAACTCTGAAGAGCATGTGGAAACTCTGCTGCAGTTAGCCCCAACGAGCTGACTGTGAAGGCAGTCTTCTCCCCAGGATGTCTTTAAATGATGTTTTTAAACTTGTGAGTGTCGTTGCCACCTGTAGCACAGGCTTTGGTTTGGGACAGAGCTGCTTTAGTTAATGTTCAAACTTCCTGGAGTCTCATATTTTAAGATGGGACTCTGCAGCTAGCATGAATTTCTGGGATGTGCAGTTCCTGTAAAAAGAAAGAATATATGCTGAGGTCACATAAAGCAGGACAGTGTTTTGAATGTGCTTTAAGTCTTATTCCCCTCTGGTTCTGTGGCATAAAGGTGCAACATTGTTTGTGAAGTTACAGTTGATTATGACAGACTCACACAGTGGAAATAAAGTTGTCATCATTTTCTCCCACCATTTGTTTTTAGGTTTGCATAAAATCGCATTTGTAGTTTCAGGGTTCACGCGGGTGCTGGAAATCCTTGAAAATGCTTGGGTTTTAATATTGTCCTTTCAAGGTTTGAAAGGTGCTTGAATTTGATCCTGGAAAAGGTGTACGAACCCCGATGTTTGCAGCATGAATCTTGGCTTGGTGCAGCAGGACACGAATGAATGAATACAGGACTGTGACTAGAGTGAGTCCCTGAACGCCACACAATAACCTTAGTGCAGGTTGGTCTTTGCAATCACTTCAGCGTGTAAACGAGTCTGCCGATGTGAGTGGTTGTTGCATACGGCCTGCTGTGTTCATGAAGGTTCAGTCTGTTCTGCTGTTGTATCTGAGCGTACAGATAATGTACAGTATAGTTAAGGTTTGCATGAAACTGTACTGCATCAGACCTGATCAAGCTGGAAGCTGCAGACATGGCAGACATGGTGGGTTTACCAAAAGAAATGTGGAGGTGATTTGGAGCAGGTGATTCAAGGTTATTCACAGTAACGAGGGTTATTGTTACCGCATCCTTAAATACTTCTGTTTGTCTGGGCTTAGGAGACAGGGGCATTTGTACATGGATACTCTGCTTATTCATTTCATAAATCATTTAGTGTGATAGAACAAAGTAAGCACTGTGACCATTGTTAAATCAATCATGAACATTTCCAGCATGCTTCGACACTCTGAACGTGTATTTAAGTCTGGTAACTCCATAGTTAGAAGGAATTACTATAAGCTCATTTCTTGTTATCGTTCCAGGTAGGATGCACATATATTTTTTTTCTAGTTATTGTTGCCATTTGTGCTGTTGCCTTATTTCAGCCATATGATGAGCCAGTGCTCTGCAGGCTCAGAGCTAATTCAGATGAACTTTGATATCCTGCATTAAGGTTATACTGTGGCTTTCATTAGCACTTTGCTCTGGCTGAGCCCCCTGACAGCTGTGTGCTGAGTGCTGCTCATGGGGGGTCATTTTGACTGTTGGGTTTTCTCTGTATTATTGTAGGGTCTTTACCCACAATACAAAGCGCCTTGAGGCGACTGTTTGTTGTGATTTGGGGCTATTAATAAAATTGAATTGAATTGAATCTATCCATCCATTTTTCAACTTATCCTTTTCAGCCCATTAAATTATTTCCTTAAACTACACTTCAGAAGCATATTTAAGTCATAGGAAAAAGACTAATAGTGTTAATGTTGATTATGTGATACAGCTTTATAAGAATAACTGTAGAATGGGTTTACCTTTGTCACTGGTGCTCCTGAACAGTTTTCTAGCCTGACCTGTTTATCTGTTGGCATGGTTAGATTACAATGTGGGATCTAGCCAATGGGAAGCTTCTGAGAACCATCACTGATGCCCACCCTCCGGGGACAGCGATTCTGCATGTGAAGGTACACATGCACGCACACACACACTTTCCCACTAAGTCAGCTTTCTTTTGCTGTTGCTACCAGCCACACAAATAAGCCTGAAAAGGGCTTCAGCGGTGCACAAACATTACAAAGGCATGTTTTAGTTGTGTAACAGCAGCTCAGCAGAGTGAGTCTGTCACAGGGCTGCTCTCCCTCATCACTTCTGTCCTGTGTTCTCATCTCCTTCTCTGTAGTTCACAGATGACACAACTCTTGCTGTGTGCAATGACAGTGGAGGATCTGTTTTTGAACTGGCTTTCAGGTAAATGACTTTAAATTAAAAGTAAACGAAACGTCTTTTTTACTGTTAGGTTTCTTCTTCTTCAGCAGTTTTTGTAACTGTGGCTTTAAAATCAGCACGCTACTGGACTTGCTGATGTTTGAACACATGGTCATGGATGGTTTTTTCTGGCCTGCTGTGTCCATACCTTTTCATTATTAAGGTATGCTCTTTGCAGCCTGCCTCCAGCTGCCACTCCAGAAATCATAAAACAATGGCTGTGATCCCGATGTGCATATTTTTGCTTTTTTCTTTTACTCTTATTTTCATGCGTCATTTTAATTTGTTCTCATTTTCTCACCCTGCCCCACTGTACGCTACTGTACCCTCATTTGTTCCCAGGAGGGTGATGGGGATGCGGTCATGCGATTCTCGATGTCTCTTCAGTGGTTCTAAAGGGGAGGTCTGCTGTATCGAACCTCTGCGTTCTCCTCCAGACTTCAGAGACCACCCCATCACACACTATTCTCTGCTTGCTATGGCATCGCTCACTAAGGTATGCAAATGGCAGCAGCTCTGTTTTCATTCACGCAGCCATGTGGTTATAACGCACTTGTCTTTTTGCACCAGATCCTTGTGATTGGGTTAAAGCCGTCGCTGAAAGTCTGGATGACTTTTCCTTACAATAAGGTAGGAGCTTCTGTCTGTTTTGTTGCTTATAAATGCACGATATGATGATATGAAACCAGTTTGTTTGTGGTGTGATAGAAAGAATATCTGATGACTGCTGTCCTTGAAATGTTTTCATTTCATTTACCAGCGAAATTATGATGAAGTTAAGTGAGAGAGAGAGAGAGACTATCAAGGCCTTATTTACCTGGCAGGCCAAGCAGGTAACTGTCCAGAGGTCCCAGCGAGACCAGGGGGGTGTCATCATCAACAGCCGGTCTTTCTCGGTTTACAGGTTGAATTTAGTTAAGTGATGTGATGAGTGATGAAGAAACGGTGTCTGTCTCTCAAACCTTAACAGGTGAGGACGGTGCCCGCTGAAGGCTCCGCCTCCCATTCTTCTTTTAAAATCCAGAGGAACAAGAAGCAAGCCTGCAGTCTGAGAGCGAAGCGCTCTGTTGACATAATATGATACTGTGTTATCTTTAAGATGCGGTCGATCGTTGGGTCCTCGTATGTGAGAAGAAAGATTTGAATCCAGTTCTTCCAGGGAGCTCGTGAAGAGGAGCTGGGATGAGAGAAATGTGAACTCTTTCCTGTTGTATTTTGAGTTACCTGAAGACCAATCAGGGAGCTAGGATGGCCTGATAATGAGGGGTTACAAAATATCTATACTGCAGAGATGAAAGGAGGAAGTCCCCTGAGATTTACTTAATCTGGAGTTCCTCACAGTAGGACCACAGGCCAAGTTAATGTATGGAGTCAAAGCACGCTTGTATTTTAACAAATAGATTTGTATCATGTGTGTTCATAAATATAAATATAATTGATTACCACTTGCATAGCAATAGAGTTGTATGCATTGTTTACAGTGTGTATAACAAGCATTAAATTCAAATAGTGCTGCAACGCCTCCGAGGTTGGAGTAAAGCGTAACAGTCTGGAATAAGACCCAGAGACACAGCAGTGAGACGTGGCCCCATACAGGACCCCCCCTCTTTGTAATTAGAACTATGATAAAGATCTGACCACATTCCTCATTCCAAACATTTTCCATGTTTACATTCATTCATGCAGGGGATATTTTTCTGCTTCCCGGTGACAGGAATGTGACATGAAGTGCGTGACCTCACCGTGCCACATGGGTTTATAGTAAGAGATAGATTTCTAATGTTATGATGTATTCTCTTTATCAGTCTGATCCCACCAGCGTTCCTCAGCTGGCCTGGCAGTTTGTTCCTGTTCAGAAGATGGTCAACCCTGTCCTGGCTTTCTGCAAAGGAGATACTGTCCACTTCCTGTTGGTATGTGCACAACGTCAACAATAGTTGAAGACTGAAATATTGTAATCGATGTAAATCACCGTGTATCTTTAGGATACACACTAACAGAATGATGTTGAGTAGACGTTCAAAGAGCCGCTATCACAGCATTTTATGGTGTTTTGTCTCCACTTGTGTGTGTGCAGGTAAAAAAAGAGGAATCTGGGACCATCCATGTCATCAAACAGAGACAGCTGCAGCTCAGCTGTGACATCATTAGCCTCAGTGTACGTATGGCACAGCGGACCGAGCCAGGCTTGTTTTCCCACTCAGGACTGTCTCACAGGCCAGCCGGTGTTTGAGAGGAAGGACGGTGGATTTATTGCTGTTTGTGTTGTAGTTTAAGATTCTAGTCCCAGAATATTATCACTCTGGATAACTGAGAGTTTTCTGGAGACAGAGTTTGGTGTATTGAAAATATAATGAGGTAAATTTTAGGCTCTGTTGAAGCACTGTATTTGTTATTATATGTAACTGTAGTTTGATTCCTTTTATTGGATTTTGTGCATCTTGAAAAACACGGCGAGCAGAAACAGGGCTGACACAGAGGAATGTCTCTGACCTCTGACCAACATATTGAACCAGACAGTGAAGCAGTGGCACTTTAGCCTCGGGGTATTTACTGTATCCTCGATTGTCCAATACTGGAAGACTGCACCTTGAAGTGACTGTTGGCACTATATAAATAAAGTAACCTGCGTTATTTTTAATATAAAAAATGAGGCTGACAGGACTTATATACATACTTTTGACCCTGTGTGGATCAGAGAAAATCCAAAATAAAGTCAGACCTGAGTCTTATTTTTTAAAGGTTTAAAGAATCTTTCAAATCTGGAAAAAGAAAAGAAATCATTAAAAGCCAAAATGACGCTGACATTCGTGCACATGAGTAGATGTAATCGTCTGATCATGAATGAATACAGACTGAAATCCTTGTTTCCAAAATGAAAGATTTGTTCTCCTCCTCCCTGTACCTCTGTACTCCTGCAGTGGATCAACAGTCGTACTCTGGTCCTGGTGGACAGCCATGAAAAGCTGCACGTTGTGGACCGACCTAGTCAAGAGATTCTGGAGACTCTGGACCTGGAGCAGGTGCAGCTGGTGTATAACAGCCGGCATTTCAAATCACTGGCCACCGGAGGGAATGTCTCCCAGGCTCTGGTGAGGGTTTAGTTGGTATGACCTGGGGTCAGAGTCAGAGGTTTTGATTTGACTGATTCTTGAAAGGCGGGCATTCAAAACTAATAGAAATGTCAAGCAAAACCTTGTTTGAATACACTGGATTCTTTCATAGTAATAATGCAGTCAGGTAAAGAAGACGGAGCCTGTGAAGAACCCAAACAATAGCATGGCAGTTTCTTAATGCAGGACTTTCTAAATGTTTCTAAAAATGTGATGGGGAACAAATCAGTTTAACTGCAGGAAGCTGAGAAACACAGACAGGAACCTCTGATATAGCTGCGCATCAGTAGTGTAACAGCCATTAGAGACATAGTTCATCGAGCTGTGAATGAGCACACAATGAGTTTTTCATTATTTTCACAGAGCTAGTGCTCCTCACCCAAACCTGTGAATACTTTGTGTTTCATGACGTAGCTCCTCGTTGCCTCCTAGATCCTGCTACAGTCAGACCTTCATATTTTCTCTTGATTCAGAATCAGTCCCAGAACTCAGAATAATCATAATGGACGTGTTTGAAGGGCTTATTTTGATGTTGCCTTTTGGCTTCGGCTGCACATCTGTGTTTGACTCAGTGTTCCTGTGTTCCAGGCTTTAGTTGGAGAAAAGGCCTGCTACCAGTCGGTCTCGAGCTACGCGGGGCAGATTGTGTATTTGGGCACCAAGGTAATATTTTGGATTATTTATCTTTTTGTTGTCTCTGTACACACGTGTGTAAAGTTGTAACCAAATCGTACCAATCAAACTCAATATTGCCCAATATGACATTTTACCCTCAGTAACTTTTAGCTGTCTGATATCATCACCATGATTATCTCAGAGTGCGTAATTAAAGTCTATTTCATTTTTATTATTTATCAATGGGAGTCCATCAGGGGGACAGCTCGGGTCGAGCAGTGTGGAGAGTAAGTTAGAGAGGCAACACTAAGGTGGTTTGGACATGAGCAGAGGAGGGACAGAGGATAAACTGGACTAAGGATGCTGAAGATGGAGCTGCCAGGCAGGAGGAGAAGAGGAAGACCTCTGAACATCCATGGATGGAGTGAAGGAGGACAGAGAGAGGGTTGGTGTGACAGAGGAGGATGCTGGGATAGGGTGAGATGGAGGCAGATGATCCGCTGTGGTGACCCCTAAAGGGAGCAGCCAGAAGAAGACAACCAATGGCAGGCTTAGGTGTCATTAGGTAGTTTCCCTGATTGGCTCATGTCAGGCTTTTGTTGCTTATTGGCAGTGATGCATGTTATTCATGAGCTCATCCTTGTGTGTGTGTGTGTGTGTGTGTGTGTGTGTGTGTGTGTGTGTGTGTGTGTTACATGTCTCACTCAAAAGTTGTTTATTACAGTGATACAAACATGGGACAAACTGCATGGAGTCATGTTAATCTGCTGTATCTGCATCCCTGTCTCCAACTAGTGGGTCATCTCAGTACTGATGAGAATAAATATTCATGTTTAGGTAATAAAAAAGAGAGCGTCCTCCAAAGACTTTCAGATGGAAAATGGGTCACGATTCATTACAGGGCAGCAAACACACAAACAGTTTATGAATGTTGCAAACAGTTTGGGCATTTTCATCCTCTGCAGTGTGTCAGATCAGAACCCAGGAGAACCCTGTTCACTGTTTTTTCCATGACAAATTAAGTGGAGTTGATTCCAAATGTTGAACATACATTTGGTAGCTGTTCACTGGAACTCTCAATATGAGGTCCAAGTAGATGCTGGTAGAGAATAAGTGAAGGAGGCTATAATTAGGCTGAAAAACCAAAATAACGTTATTAATAACCTGATTCCTGCTTAAAAAGAAGCAATGCTCTGCCCACTCAGCAACACAAAACGGCCTCGAAGGCCACAGAAGATGAAGTGGATTAATTCTTTCCTTGATTAAGAAAAACCCTTTCACAAGTTAAGACCACTCTCGAGGAAGCAGGCATATTATTGTCAAAGTCTACAGTCAAGAGACGCCTTCATCAATGAAAATACAGAGAATTTCCACTAAGGTGCAAACAGTACAGCGACAGTCAGTGCTCTCTAATGACTGCGCTCTAATGACTGCGCTCTAATGACTGCGCTCTAATGACTGCGCTCTAATGACTGCGCTCTAATGACTACTCTCTAACAGTATTTTGTCTTGCCTTGCAGTCAGCTCACATTATGACTCTAAGGAACTGGAGAGAGGTGGGTGTGATATTTTAAATATGCATTATTAAAAACATGAAACTGCAGCTATAGCTGCAGTTGTACACAAATCCTTCAGTATCAGCAGTAGTTTACAACAAGTAAATAATTCAGTGTTGAATTGTGTGGATGTAAAACATGATGTATGTGTGTGTATGCTTGATCTTTGCTCTTCCTTGTCTCTGCTTGTGTCTCCAGCGTATTGACTGTTTGATGAAGCAGGAGCATTTTGTTGAAGCCCTCTCTCTGGCCTGGTCCTTCCACGAGGGAACTGCTAAGGCTGTGGTTGGTGGGTGTAATTCATATCACTGATCTGTCAGCCATAAAGCAGCCTTTCACCACAGCAGCACATTACATGTTGGTAAAGTGCTTTGGGGTGTGATGGTGTGGTGTGGATTTGTACACATTTAAACAGAACATGTTAAGCTGCTGTCACACAGGGAGCTGCTGCTCTTCGTGGCTGCTGCCTCGTAATATTGGTCTTCTGTGTTTTTAATTGCTATCAGAAAGACTCGGTATCTACAGCAGCTGCTGCCAGCCTGCCCACCGCCGCCTTCTCTCTGTGTGACATAATCTCATCACAAATCCACATAGAGTGGGTTGTAGCTTAAAATAAAGGACACAGTTAGGAATATTATTCCTAACAGTTAATATTATTAGCATATATTTTAGCTATATATATTTAATCAGACTGACACCATCTCTCTGGGAAATCTCCAACATTCAAACCACTTTTCTCCGATGGCAGAGAAAAAGACAAACATGGAGTTACAACATTTTAAAGCCTTGCAGTGGCCACTGGTTGGTCTGGATGTAACACTGGATGACTGCAGCCAATTATCTGCACTTCAAACCTAATGAATAGCTTTCAGACTTCCCCATTAATGAAGAAGATGCACTCTTGATATACACAGATCAGGCATATTATGTCCACCTGCCTAATATTGTATTGGGGCATGGACTCCACTAGAACCCTGAAGGTATCCTGTGGTATCTGCACCAAGAACCAAGATGTTAGCAGCAGATCCTTTAAGTCCTGGAAGCCGTGAGGTCTCCATGGATCGGACTGGTTTGTCCAGCACATCCCACAGATGCTCTGTTGGATTGAGATCTGGGGAATTTGGAGGCCACTTCAGCATCTCAAACTCATTGCTGTGCTCCTCAAACCATTCCTGAACCATGTTTGCTTTGTGGCAGCGAGCATCGTCCTGCTGAAAGAGGCCGCAGCCATCAGGGAAAACTGTTTACATGAAAGGGTGCACATGGTCTGCAACAATGCTGAGGTAGGTGGTGTCAAAGTAACACTGGCATGGATGGCAGCAATGAAGGTTTCCCAGCAGAACATCGCCCGAAGCATCACACCTCCTTCTTCCCATAGTGGGTTCTGGTGTTCAGGTGTTCCCCAGGTAAGTGATGCACCCGGCCATCCGTGTGATGCAAAAGAAAACGCGATTCCTCAGACCAGGCCACCTTCTTCCACTGCTCTGTAAGTCCAGGTCTGACGCTCGTGTGTCCATTGTTGTTGGAACTTTTGGTAGTGGACAGGCGTCAGCGTGGGCACCCCGACTGCTCTGCGGCTATGCAGCCCCATACACAACAAACCGTGCTGCTCTGTGTGTTCTCACACCTTTCTGTCAGAACCAGCATGAACTTTTTCAGCTACAGTAGCTCCTCTGTTGGATCAGACCACTCGGGCCAGCCTTCACTCCCCACGTGCATCAGTGAGCCTTGGCCGCCCGTGACCCTGTCGCTGGTTCACCGTCTGTTCCTTCCTTGCAGCACTTTTAAAAGCCTGATCACTGCAGTGTTGGAGATGCTCTGAGCCAGTCATCGAGCCATCACAGTTTGGAACCTCGTCGAACTCGCTCACTTCCTCACACTTCTCCATTTGATAAAATGTTCACTTGCTCCCTGATAAATCTCACCCACTAACAGGAGCCATGATGAAGAGCCAATCGTTGTTATTCACTTCACCTGTCAGTGGTCAGAATGTCATGCCTGATCGGTATAACAAAATATGATCACAGTTGTGACAACCTCACTTAAGACTGGAGTGATTTTTTTGTATGTGTATATACAACATCACGTCAGGGAATATTATATATTATATGAAACAGTGGAAACAACAGTACTGAGTTTGGAGCAGTGGTATGTGTTTCCTGGTCCAGTGGGTCTGTAATCCCAGTTGATGTTGGTGAGGAATTTTGAACATCAGCACATCAGCTGGATGGCCTGAAAAGTAAGATGAATGGGTGGTGCCAGGGAAAGGCCAGCAGGAGCAATGGACCATTTAATACCATCAGTCACAACAACAGTCGTTTGCATGACATATTTGTCTCTTGGAAATGAATTCCTGATGGCTCTTTGGCACCAACAACTGGGTGATTTCCTCCCCTGTCACAGCCACTTGATAAAGTGTGTATCTAACCATGGAAAAACAGGGATATGATCGTGCTGCGTCAGGCTGCAACTTTCAACCATCAGTTTTCATCACTGGGTTAAAAGCAAAGTGTAGTGTCTCATCATGAGACTGCTCCGGTGGAAAATCTTCCACGGAGTGGAGCACAGGAGCTTAATGAGCCTCCTGAGAAGGCTCGCAGGTTCTCCTTCCCCTGGAGCAGTGCTGGAGGATCTTGTGTTACTGCTGAGCGCAGCACAGAATACCACAGCTCTACCTGTCGCGGACACAACCAGTTTATTAAACCTGGGCCAGTCCATCCCTCGAGTCAGATGGTGCACGAGGTGGGAGCTAACCATAGCCTTTATCCTGGGTGTGTTTTGCCCTTATGTTTAATATGTTTTAATGGAACATTTGTGAATGCCACCATGCACACACTTAATATCGACCCACTCTGCCTCCAGCAATGCCCCACGGGCAAACCACGTTCTGGTATAGCCTTAGTCCGCCATAGCCCGGTGTGGACCCTCTTGGAACCTTACCGGGAAGCTGAACCTCCCTCCTGGACCGGGAGAAGGTGTTGGAGGCAGTCCACACGGATCACCTGCCCCCCACCTTCATGAGTAGGCGCTCCTTGCGGAATTGTCCAGGTCGCCCACACTTCCAGCACTCCTGCCCCAATGTTCGCAGCTGCCCTCCATGCTGCTCAGCTCTCCCAGCCCCAGTGCATTGTGGGATAAATTGGAGAATGAGAACGGGTGCGACAGGTGTATCAGCATCCTGTCCTATTAGTGCCCCTGAACCCTCTGCTCCACCTCTCCTCCTGCAGCTGAGCGACAACCACACACCACCACCGCAAACAGTATCTCTGCATGTGCTTAAACTGAATGTTAATATATTTATAAGATATTTAATAATAGATCACCAATAGTTTGTGAAATGTGTTTATTTAAGGCCTGTATGGAGATTCCCTGAAAAGGAAGGCAGCGGTCAGCGACAAGGTAAGAACAGACACCTCTGCTCTGCTAAATCCGCCTTCCTCTCACAGTTTACCTTTCTAAAATATTAACTCTGTGTGTACAGATGGTCGAGATCCTTTTCCAGTTTGCAGAGCATGCTTTGAAAAAGTGTCCAGAACAAGGAAAAATCCAAGTAATGGAGCAGCATTTCCAGGTAAGCTAACATGCCTTAGAGAACACATTTTAGTTCAGTAGCTTAATACTTGATTGAGGCTATATTTATTTCTTCTTTCAGAAACATGAAACAGATTTTCATAACATTTGTTTATCAGTCCTGACTAAGATAATACGACAGTGCAGTTTAAAATGATCTTGTTTTACTGTTACAACAAGTTGTGGATTACTCTTTTATGCTTTCTTTCTCCTTACTTTTTATATTTTCTTTTATCAGCTGTTATAAATGGCCGGCAGTCAGTCAATCAAAACTTTATTTATATAGCACTTTTTATACAGTAAAGATCCTAAAATAAACAGAAACACACACACATAAATCCCCTTCAGTACATCAGTACACCCCCACATAGACATTACACACCTACCCGAGCACACTCTTGTACTCTGTGCTGGACAGTGAGGAAATCAGTCATATTCTGATACCAGCAATGAGGTAATACAATAAGGCTTAGGAAGTACAGCGTGTAGGGTTCACAAAGAAGTTATTTTGATGAAATCCTTCCAGTTATGATTCTAAAATAACAATGATAAAGCTAAGTGATGTACAAAATGCATCTTTTTTCTTTGTGTCAGCCTTCATGGTCTTTATAACAGTGTGAATGGCTGCTGCTGTGTCCAGCACTCCCACAGGAAGTATAGTCCAACAATATCAGTACTTTTATGGTCATGTGTTTCAGTCATCGAACAGCAAACCAAACTGATTTTCTGAGAGTTATTGAAGAGTCTGTACAGCACAAACCGTCTTCATGCCCACACTGATACAGACTAGAATAACATCAGTGCCTTTATACTTGTGTGTGCGCTCAGTCCCTTTTTCCTGGAGTATCCCGACTCGATGTAAGTGCACAAAATTCAAAACAGTTTTCGGTGCATTTTTTATCTTGATATGTCAATAAAGTTGTTTGAGAGACGAAGGACAAAAATATTCTTCCCTGCGACAGACAACCATTCACACTCACACTCACACCATGGGCAGAATCACCAGCTAACCTAACCCCACTATGTGCATGTCTTTGATCTGTGGGAGGAAACCGGAGTACCCGGAGAAAACCAAAACACGCAAACATGGGAAAAACATTCAAACTCCACACAGAAAAGGTCCCAACCAAGGTGGATTCAACCCCAGACCTCCTTGCTGTGAGGTGCTAACCATCGTGCCACTGTGCTGCCCTAGTTTAAAATGTGTTCCCTCATAAATCTTATTTTCAGTGTCAGTGACTCACAGCGTGGGTTGCTGTGAAGAAGAAGTGATTGCTGTGATTTGTCTTAGCAGTATAATCATAACGGCATCAAATTTACTGTTTCTGCAGAACTATGATGTTCATTTAACATAAACTCTTCATTATCACAGGATCTTAGCTCTGTTATTCTCAACCACCCTTGGGGGCGTGTCCCATTTTGACCTCGGGACTTCCAGGTCATACTCGGCACAGATGTTCCTGTATACTATGCCGGCCACTTGGTTATGGTGTTCCATGTATGCCCTGCCTGCTAGCATCTTGCACCCTGCTGTTATGTGCTGGA
>JASGAU010385178.1:0-16269 GCA_030220045.1 Australoheros facetus | reverse complement strand
CACACACACACACACACACACACACACACACACACACACACACACACACACACACACACACACACACACACACACACACACACACACACACACACTATAGACAAACCTGTGAGTCAAAGCGCAGGGTGAGGTAGCAGCTTAACCGAGCAGCTAGCAATAGTTACAAGTTCTGTAACCCTGAACTCTATTTTATACGGTCATATGCCCATTTCTAACATATGAATTTTTAATTTTTTGTTTACATTATTGCTTTTATAGTCAATACTGGTTCAGTGCTTAAAAAATTTATTAGACCACCTTTCTTTAAAACAAGAAAATGCAAATATTGAAGAAATCTGTTCAAAATGAGTTCAAAACTAAAAGTCATATTGTTATATTTATTAGGCAAAAATGAATTCACTTTTTTATACCCAGATTTGCCCGGCACACTGGACTGGTCTGAGAAGTCAGAAACCACTTTTTCTATTCAGGAGTGCAAATAAATAACTGTAACCTGACATCTTAACCAAAACATAATCATGTGCTTTAGTATTTTTCTAAAGTATGTTTTAAAAACAGTGAAGTTGAACATTCATGGATAACAACAATAATTATATTTTAGCATTAAAAATATTATTTTGATTGAAGAGCTGGGTGGAGTAACCAGTACAGGATGTACATTGGTACATTTTTTTTATTTGTATAGCACTTTTCAGGATAAAAATCACAAAGTGCTTCACAACAAAATCATAGAACATAAAACCAAAAGTAAGTCTTAAAATTAGCTTTTAGCTACAGCTAAATGCTACAGCTAGATAGGTACAGCCCCAAAGATGACAAACTGCTCCAAAATAGAAAAAAAAAGCCATAAATGTCTGCAAAATGAGGTGCAAACATGCAAAACAAAATAAAACAAAACAAAGCTACCAGAGATGTATTGTAAAATGACTAAATAAGACATGACAGCAACACAGATAAGCAGAAGAGCCTCAAAAAGGTCCACAATGGCTACAAGAACATACAACACAACCAGAGAGATGCAAACCAAACACAGATAGTGCTTTTGTTCTGGCAGTATGGCTGGGTCCTTTCTGTAACTGTGGAACTAAACGACCACTTTGCAGACCTGACCACATTTCAACAAACTGTTAGATGCCCATAACAACAGGCTGTTTTTGGTCACTGCAAATGTTGCCAGGAGAAAACCAAGATAGAGAGTAGGCCTCATATTCCAAACATACCGCAATTTATTGATTTATTTTTTCTCAGGTTATTTACTTCTGAAATGCTCATCTCAGTTTTTTCTTCTCCTTTTTCCTTTTTTTTTTTTTTTTTGTCCGTTTTGGTTGCCAACTACAAACAAATACTTTCAAACCTCTTTATTTTTTATAAACTTTGCGAACCATGACAGAACCAGGCGTGTGTGGAAATGCAAATGCAAGACACACCATATTCAGATAACATGGCCATATTATTTCTAAAGTCTTGTGTGCCAGTGGTCCTTTTTTTTATAACTTTCACTGACATTTCTTTCCCTTTTCTGCCTCTTATTGCTCTTTCTCCTCATCTGCCCTCATTTTGCACTTTGCAGTAGCCATTAGTCCTAAGTACAGTCTCTCATGCATTAACCATTGGCTCCCATTAGATCTGCCATCTCCCATGGAGGAAGAGGCAAGGTGTTGGGAGAAAGACTGAGTGCAGGGGTCTGCTGCTTTTACTACAGTCCTGAAGAAGGCAAACCGACTTGTGCTTATTAACCTCCTGCTCAGTCATACCTTCAGCAAAAGTTAGCATCTTCCAAAGGGGGTTTTCATATTAACAGTAACAAGGGGAACAAGATGGCACACACTTTCATGAGCCTAATGACTCGTACGCTATTTGTGACTGGCTGATTTGCTGCATAACTGCCAGCTGGAGTGCTGATTAAGGCTTTTTGATGTTGGGAGTATGAATGTTAAAATGTAATCACATCAAAAAATGACCTTCGCAGCCCTTCTGCACCTGTTGCCTCTCTCATTAGCGAAGTGTTTTGATGTTTTACTCTGTGTAAATAATTTAAAATTTCACTCCAACCATATCTACCTGCACTGCCAGGGAGATATTTGCAGACAGAGGTGAATGTTACTGCTGTCTTATCTGCTGTGTTGGGGGTTTATCGCATAGCTTTGCTGACAGAAAGATTCCGACTTCTAAAATATCTGTGGATATCTACCACAGACTGTGGTTTTCAAAGGTAAACCAGCTCCATGGACATAAAATTGAACTCAGCTTTTAACACTGTGAAACAAATAGTCTGGAACTTTAGCAACAATGTGTCGAGGTTACGTGTCCTGAAAGGCAGAACTGGGTGAAAAACAGACAAAATAAGGCTTCAAGCCTGGGCTCTCTTTGTGTTGATTTTTTTTTTCTCTATATGCAAGTTGTGGCTTCTGACATCTGACAATTAGAGCGCCATTATGCTCCTGCTGATTACATTTGCAGCAGGTATTAATTAGCCCAGCAAAGGATTTGACACAGTTGCTATTAAAATAAGTGCAGGTGACTGCCTGTATTTTACCAAAATGGTGCATTGTAATTACTCATTTAAATCATTTGCTTAAACACCAGCACTGGCAAACACCGTTTGTCTGTTCATTCTCCCAGTCATATGCCATTTCACAAAACCACCTCTGTGTGGCTCTACATGCAAAACTTAAGGACAACAGCAACATCAAATTCACAATGTGGCGAAGGATTTAGTTTTACCAGTCACGAGTCAGGGGCAGCTGTGGCTTAGGTGGGGGGGTCATCTACCAATCCAAAGGTCAGCACATCAATTCTTTTCATGTTTGGAGGTGTCCTTGGCCAACACACTGAACCCCAACTGCCCCTGATGCATCCATTGGAATCTGAGTGTGTGTGAATGCTAGATAAAAGTTCTATAGGTAAAATCACCGTATGCATATATGTATGATTGGACAAATGAGACTTGTAGTAGGAAGCATCTTGAGTGCTCAAATTGAGTAGAAAGGTGCTGCATAAGCAGCAGTCTAGTCAGGAGCATACATTCAGGCTTTTTCAACACAGGTAGCAATTTTCAGGGGTTAAAAATAGTACTTTCTCTGAGCAGGGCTTGACGCTACTTGGTAAAAGTTAGACCAAACTAGCAACCTGGGCTTAATCAGAAGTTAGACAAAGTGATCTGTAAGTCAAAGTCTTCTTTCAGACATCACCACCAACATGGTTAACTTTTCCATCCAGGGTAATACAGTAATACAATAATGCATAACCAAGGTTATGCCCATTGGCCTGCTTGAAATTGACTTCGTGATTAAAGTTTTGCAAAAAGTATTACCTCAACTCAATGAAATCTGCATCACAATAAACAGGATGGAGCTCTGCTGAAGGAGCCAATTAGAGGCCATCCCTGTCTTCCTAAAGATGACCTTGTGACTTTGTGGCCTGAGTTGCTGTGGAAGAAAAATGGCTAAGGTTGTTGGTTGGTTCATTGGTTGGTTAATTTGTTTGTTTTTTGTTGTTGTTTATTTTGTGGCTGCATGCAGGTTGAGTTATAGAGCTTTACACACCCATATCAACACATTTTCTTTAATTTGGTCTAAACTTACAGTTTTGTGAACAAATGTTTCATTTATGACTTTTGGGGAGTTTTTTTTACTGATATCAAACCCAACAACAACCTGACTCAACTTGATTAAACCGGAGCATAACAGATTAGATTTTTTTTTTAAAAAAGACACAACAATAAGAAAAAATTAAACAAAGAGAGAAGGCAGACATCACTTAACAAGCAGCTGAAGGCAGAAAGAACAGAAGTTGAAGAAGACCACAGTCCAGAAGCAGAAAAATGAGGCACCTGGATTGATTGCAGTTTGGATGGTTTACCGTTGGTTCCTCGGAACCAAGTGGACTCATGAGGACCTCTGGCGTGCACTCATCTGTGCAGTTTAATTGTGCTCATTGTTTCCTCAGACGTTATTTTTGAGGCTTTGTACATTACACACCCATTTGACCTTTTTGATCTTTAGTTTAATGCTTTTTTGCTTTCCTTTTTGGACTAAGCCATAAAAAAAGTTATAGTAACAGTTTTTTTTATTTTATTTTGGATGTGTGTGACTGTGGGGGAAAAGGTTCCCAACTAAGACTTTAATCTGTTTTGTCTGTTATAATTAACACTGAGGACAACAGACTTTAGAACTTGACACTAAAGGCAGACTTGTCTGGTCTTGAGCAAGAACAAATGCACCTTAAACATGATTAGCCTGTGAGTCTACCTGAGCATACTTTTCCTTCTTAAAGTAAAAGAATATTCTAATGTGATCATTTACACTCTCAAACACACTTGTATTTGTTTGTGATAAACTAATTATTTAAAGTACCACAGTTTTGCTTCAAATATGGAAACTTGTGAAAGTCTTCATATTCATGAATTGGTATACTGTACTTTATTCCTGTGAATCACAAGATGATGTGCAAAAATGTATCATAAAAGCTACATCATGACAAGCCATCGATAAGAATAACTCAGTGTGTGTTAAACATTTTTTATTGCATGTTATAATCTGCTACAGTACTATAAACATGTTTAACTTAGTCCATTAAGCCCTAGTTCAATCCCCTTTGACACCTTAATAAGGTGGCTAAAGTGGTTTTATTACGATCACAAACTACATAAAACATCAACAATAAATGTGTACTGAAGGACAAATGAGACACAAATGCACAAACTAGAGCCATGTGTCATGTGGAAAACAGAAAGGACTTGATCGAAGTAAGACTGCAGTGTAGGCGGTTTGTAGTTACAGGATTTTCTGGTGTGACTGCCTCGGTTAGCATGTTGGATTAAGCACAGTAAGCTTTGTAAAACCCTAAACCCTGCAGCCAGCAGTTACAGACACATTGAGATGAGATGTTAGAACTGAGAACGGCAGATTTAACACTCTATGGTCAACTTTGAATTCCTGCTTTATCAAAACATTTTAAACTTAAATCAGTTTGCAGAAACACAGAAAGCTGTAATTGCATATCTCTTTTCTGCAAACTGGGGGGTGGAATGATGTTTCTATTTTGAGCTTTTGGTGCACTGCCTTCCTTGCAAGGAGAATGTTTGTTTTCCCTTTGCTACTAAAACAGTCTCTTTGAATCCCCCCGGGACTCGGAGGCCTCCACTCTCCTAGCCTTGATATTGATGCAATTTGATGTTCACATCTGTGTATCTCTGAGGCATTTTTTTTTCTCTGGCTGGTTTCTTCAAGCACAGTATATACTTCAGTTTTCCTGTTGGAAAGATGATATAATTGGCCCGAATCCAGTTCTGGTTGCATCTTTTTGCTATAGCCAATCAGGCATCATTAGTGCTGGCTACCAGAAAGATTTCTGTGCACGTGTGCTTCTCGGTATGAGCTGCTTTTTTTTTTTAAGTCTCTGTCTCATCATGAAGTGCAGCATAGAGTTGCAGACCATTTGCTGCATTACCCTGCTATTACCCTGCTAGCCAAGCGATTACAGAGAAATGGGAGAAGCAGTTTGCCGAGGTTAAGATACTATTAGGCTAGTCAGAAAAATGAGGAATCCAGGATCTGTTTGACTTGACTTACGTTTGGTGGCCATTTGGAGTGTAAGAAAAAAACTAATATTTGTGTCTGCAGTCTATTAATATTTATAACTATATTCAGATTTCTACTGCCATTTGCACAAAAGTGGAAAGAACAATTACTCATTAGAGCTTAGATTGTAATTTGACCATGTAGAGAAATGTTAAAGGTGGTTATCAGCTATTGCTATATTGGGGAGGAAAAGGAATCATGATGCTACCTGATTTTTTAAAATACCTAGAAAAATGCCACTTTCTCAATATAAGGAATAATAATCATAGCATCAATATAAGAACTCACAAATGTCAGCAAATTCCTGGTGAGAGATTGCTGAAACTATTGGAATGGGTGTGCGGGAATGAACAAAGATGTGGAAAAAAAACTAGAGGGCCAAATATGTTCACAGCCCAAAAAAGCTGACCACAAAAAGGACCCAGGAGGGGAAAAAAAATCCCAGCATTTTATGTGTTTCTGTCAGCTAGCACCACAGGACATGATTACACACACAAGGCACCTCGCACAGGCATAAATGTCAGCAACGACCTCGGCCCCTTTCATAGATTATTTCGTAGGTTCCGCAAAGACCTGACGCAGAAGTACAACAAGCTGTCCATACCTGGCACCTTAAAAACTGCCAAGCAAAGACAAAGCCTTGGCTAACCACTTGGTGTTGTATACCAGAAATATATACTCCAAGAGAATAAACCAAATGTTCTCCACTGGACCATCCAAGGCATACTCTCAGTGGCAGGGAAACAATATGAAAACAGCAATATGTGAATTTACAAAAGTTGCACTGTTTTCTAAACAGTCAGTAACACCAAAGAAGCAAATCACCAGCAGTCACTCGAGACTGTAAGAAGAGACTGACCAACCTGTGCACCTCCTGGATTGATTACAAGAAAGCCTATGACTCGATGTCGCACACATGGATCCAGGTATGCTTAGAACTATACAAGATCAACAGGACCCTCAGAGACTTCACAAGGAATTCAGTGGGTATGTGGAAAACAACATTAGAGGCCAACTTCAAGCCAACTGCATATCACTATCAAGTGCGGGATTTACCAAGGAGATGCTCTGTTCCCACTGTTGTTCTGCATAGGCCTGAACCCCCTCAGCCAGATCACTAACAAGACTGGCTACATGGATGACATCAAGCTGTATGCCAGGAGTGAACGAGACATCGATTTACTGATCCACACCATACAGATCTACAGCAATGATATTGGAATGTCATTCAGACTGGAGAAGTGTAGTTGGGTGGTAACAAAGAGAGGGAAAGTAGTCAGAACTGAGGAAATTGCACTAGCAGGAAGCAACATTGTAAATGTTGAGGATAGCTACAAGTACCTTGGAATCCCACAGGAAATGGGAACCATGAAGAGGTCACTAGGAAAGCTGCAACTGCCAACTACAGAGTAAGGCAAGACCTGAGGAGATTCAGACAATCAACACCTACGGCCTGCTGGTCATCAGATACCCTGCTGGTATAATAAGCTGGCCAAAGGAGGATGTAGAAGCCACTGACATCAAGACAAGAAAGCTCCTTACCATGCATTATGCTAAGGGGAAGGAAGGAGGCAAGACCACACCAGGCAAGACCCCAGGTGCAGGCTGTCCAGAGATGTCCCTGAGACAATCCAGCACATAACAGCAGGGTGCAAGATGCTAGCAGGCAGGGCATACATGGAACGCCATAACCAAGTGGCTGGCATAGTATACAGGAACATCTGTGCCGAGTATGGCCTCGAAATCCCGCAGTCAAAATGGGATACACCCCCAAGGGTGGTTAAGAATGACCAAGCTAATATCCTGTGGGCCTTCCAGATACAGGCAGACAAACTGGTAATAGCTAAGCAACCGGACGTAGCAGAGTAAGAAGGCCGTCGTGACAGACGTAGGAATACCAAGTGATTTTCACATCAGGAAGAATCCCTAGGAATAGCTAAGATACTTCGTAGGACCCTCAAGCTCCCAGGCCTCTGGTAGAGGTCCCGAGCTTGGAGGACAAAGACCGTCCATAGGGCAAGTGGGGAATTTTTTTATTTAAAAGAAATCACGCTTTGTGGCATGATGTGAAAGTTTTACAAGTGTTGTGTCTCTAATGTTAAACTGATTCATAAGCTTTTATCCTCAAAGGACAGCCAGATATTGCAAGTAAATAATGGAAATCTGCTGGTTGTGGCAAGACGTTTATGATATCTGTGTGTCGATTAGAGTTATTACTCAGAGGAAATGGCATGATTGTCATGGTAAATATGGTAAATTGTGTGACGGGGAGAAAACACATATTTTCTCCCCAAACATAAATTTAGATCCTGTTCATGTCCATTCAAAGTGTATTATCTATATTTGTCAAACATTCTTTATAAAGAGCCAAAGGCAAAATGCAATCATAATGAATCCTAATATAATGTCCTGTACACAATCTTATCACAGCAGGCTGGAGTCTATATAAAGAATGGAAGTCAAGCAAACATCCTGGATGTGTTTCCAGTTCATTGGAGGGCAGAGAGACAGCTATGCAGAGAGCAAACAGCTGAAAAAGGTAATTTAGCTGTTTGGTGTCTGAATGTAAAAGAAGAAGGAGGCAACAAAATAGTGTAGAGTACAGTGTTCTGAAGTTCACTTTAACTTTATGAAAGTTTTTGCAGTTTATGTATTTCAAGTTGACAACATGAATCTGTAAACAGCCAAAACGTCATAGATAACTTTTTCCAGAGACCCCACCAGATACATTTTAGGTGCCATTAATCTCAGGAAACTATACTTCTAAATGCCGTTAACATTAAAATACATTTTTGTTGATATTGTATATATCATTTCTTTAATTTAAATGATCAAATACTAAAGATCACTCATTTGAATTGGTTATTAGTTAATATTTGTGCCATCTACTTGCTGTGGTTCCCACAAATGATTACATTTTATAATTATCTTCAATAACAGTTGTAGTAATTACTAATACCGTGTGACAATTATTGAACTTGTTGTCAAGATGCTGAAATCAGCAAGAAAACCTTTTTATTTGTTTGCAGGTGACTTCTTTTCAGTGGAGGTGACGATACATTTTAGAATTGCCAGGCCTGCACAAAATCACTGATAACATAATGAATGCTACATAGATTTACTCTAATATTAGCAATTCAGTCTCTTGGGAAAATGTGAAAGGATCACGAAAATGTGATTATTTGTTGATGTCCGTGGACACAAATTGCCTTGTTTATTCAGTTAGCATCACTTTGACTCCCACATCAAATATATTTGTTTTAAACTGCAGTCTGAGAGGCAAAACTTTTACCACATCTACTCTGCAGTGAACTGTTTATGACTATTTTGCACTTCCATGTTTATTAGATTTATGAAATTGTAGAACTAAAATAATGAAAACTATTTATTTCCACCCCACCCCAAAAAGAAGCCACATGGAGTCACCGGAACAGGTGCATGTTCACAACATGATCTTCAACAGAATAAGGCTTCCTTTTTTGTTAGTCTGCCTTGCATGGTGAAAGTTTATTCGGTTTACTGTATATTATGGGCACCATAAATATTGTGATTTGGAATTTACAGATGCATTCAACAGTTATTTACTGCAATTTTTTTTATAAATGTACTTATCCTTTTTTTAAAACCCACTTTTTCTACTCCTGTAGCTGCTTGTCTTATAAAGTGATCCATGTATTTGGCTTGGAAACCTTGTGCCTTCACTGCAGACCTATATGTGAAGTCAATCTGTCTATAAAATGTCAGTCCACATCAGGTCATTTTCATTTGCAACATATGTTTAGAAGACAGTAGACATCTGTGAAATCAACCTTAGCCTCCTGCTTTTAGAGGTGCCAGTGTGAGCCAGTGAGCCCCCGTGAAGCTCTACAAACATATTGGATTTGTTGATGAGCATCAGGGCCCCTAATGAAAATTAAATTGCCCCTCAAGTGTTTATAGCCTTGGAATGGAATTAAATCTTATCCCAACAATTCTCACTTGTTCTTCCTCTCTGTTTTGAGAATGAGGGGGAGAAGCTGATTAAAGAGACAAAGAAGTTTCTGGCTTGATGACAATGAAGCTCATCTAATCTAAAACTAATCCCTTTTATTCTCTCCCTCTGAGACCCTACCCTCCCTTACTGACCCATTACTCCCTCTTCCTCCAACCCCCCCCCCCATCCCGTTTGCTCTCCCTCATACTCCTTCAGTTTTAATACCAAATCTCTGAGGCCTGACTGTGCATACAACCCTCCATGGCTTGATAAGCCCCTGATAAGCAGTCTGTCTCCTCTCCCCAAGGACCTAGAGTTTGAGCTTTTCTTTCTGACCTCTCTTTGAGGTCCGGGTTTCTTCCCTGTGGAGGAGGCAGGCCCAAAGCTCTCATCCTGTGACCCGTCCGAGAGAGATGCTCAGAGCTGACAGGATCAAAAGCAGAGGCATTGAGCTTAGGGAATAGAAAACTCTCTGCATGCTCAGACTGAAGAGGAGGAACAAGATGAGCTTTTCATGTATTTTTTTTCTTTCCCTGTCTCTCGTTCCATTTATAGTGTGTTTCACTGCATACATGTACAGCTGGATGTGCCACTGCATACAAATGTACCGACACTCTCTGTGGCTTTGCGTTATTTACTTTGTTGATGTTTCTTGGCAGAGGCTGACCACAAGATGTTAGTGGATAGATGTAAACAGAGGCACTGAACCAGAAAGATAGGTGTATGTTTTTTCCCAGAAGGCAGCAAAGCTAATCACATGGTATTGTAGACAGCTTCCAATGGATCCCACAGCGTGAGCTGCTGCAAGAAGAATTACACCAGTTTGACAAAGGCAGGACAGCAACCTACTGTAGTTCTGTATTGTAACTAACGTTCTTAAAATTGTGAAGACATGTTTGTAGTTGCAAGTTGTATCCAGTCATTTAGATAGTTTGGGCTTTGTGAGGCGAGGCTTTGGAATAACATATTCCTTTAAACACTTTAAGAATTTAGGGATTCACTGAGTAAATGCCCACTATGAGGCTCCCCAAGAAATACAGTACTTTCCCTTTGCATTTGCACAATTACAATTACAGTACAATGACATTATGACTGGTGTTGTATCTCCGTTGTGGCTCATTGGTTTCATTATGACAACAGAGTCTGAAAGACAGGAGCTCTTCCTGTGTGTGCAACTGGCCCAACAAGGAGGAGGAGAGTTGCAGTTTAAAGTGTAGCATTATACACCTGCTGTACATTATTGTCCTTTGTGTAACACAGACAGAGCAGCAGAGTTTTGTCACTGCAGCTCTTCACACAAACAGTGGATGTGGTCTTTTTTTTAATTTTTTCTCTCGAAGTACCATGTGTAGATGCAAGGCAATGCAAGTGGAAATTTTTGCTCTGACAAGCCAGCACCACTTTGTATTTCATCTGTCACATATAAGGCCAGGTTTACTAGCGCATTGCACCAGCATAAACTGTGTTTTGATGTAAAGAAAAGTATTGTCAGTGTTTACAAAGACAGCACAGTGACAAGTTTTCATGTAAGAGGTGGGAAATCTGAGATTTGTCGCATATGTATTTGTGGGAGTTCCTTTCTCAAGGTGAAAAACTTGCAATATGCAGTTTACTGCTAATTGCACCGATATTTAATGCCAAAAAAAGCCTGTCTTTGCCACCATATCAAGCGCAAAAACAATTATTGCTGCACAGAGGAGGCATCACAGAAATTAAAGAGCCCATGCTAGAAGAATGACACACTTCTCCACTCTGTCAATTTATTTGGAATGCCAAATAAAGAGTGATAAAAATGTAGCAAGTCACCTAATTCTAAATTTTCTCAGTGAACTCAGAGATGGCCTGGAACCTCTTAACAAAAGGAGTCGTGTAATACCAGCGGCAACAAAACTTCTTCCAACTCTTCACTTTTTGGGGTCAAGTTCTTTTCGACATACTGTGGCTTCTATGGCAGGAATTTCACAACCTGTGCAGTGGGGTTCAATGCGTTACAAAGTTTTATTGGACTCAAATAAACACTGTTATAATTTCAGTACCTTGGACAGCACATGTTATTTTCACTGTGATCTCACGAGCTGAGCTCTAGCACATGAATGTTTTAGTGGTAGACCTGCAGAAATTCAGCTGCATGCACTTTGACAGTATGTGGCATATAGTATACACACACGCGCGCACACACACTTCCCCATGAAATCTACAGATCTATTTTTTTTTTGTTTTTCACTAAACAAATCCAGCATAGGCCACCATTTTTGGTAGCCAAATGTTCCAAAGACGTTTTGGTATAATAACATTTTGGTATAATTCTCCATGTTTTATTCCAATTTTACAGCTGTTTACAGCTGTTTTTTGTTTTGTTTTGTTTTGTTTTTGTTTTTTGCCACTTTGCCAGTTTCTTTTTTTCTGAATAAGGATCTAAAATGTCCCCAAAAAGCAGGTTTTAAGAATGTGGATAGTCCCCAGTTCCTGCAGTATATATTCCTTCAAGAGTTACAAAACTACACTACATGGGCAAAAATATTGAGTCACATCTCTTAATCTCTGAATTCATGTGTTTTCTGTCTCAGAAAAACATTTGTGAGTGAATGGGCCATTCTGAAGAGCTCATTGAATTTAAGAGTGGTAGCATGATAGGTTCCTACTGTTGCAACAGTTGGTTAAGTCTCTTCCCTCCTAAATATTCCACAATCAACTGTAAGTGGTTTTATTGCAAAATGGAAGTGAAACTACAGAAACTCAGCCATGAAGTGGCAGACTATATAATGTTACAGAGTGCGTATGGTGAGTCAAAGTCTTGAACTCTCTGCTGACTCAGTAACTGCAGAGGAGTTCCAAGCCTCCTCTGGCATAAACTGTGCTGGGAGCGTCATTGCATGGGTTTCCATGGCCAAGTAGCTCTGGCAGGTGAAATGAGTTGGTGGCCCAGTACTTCAATTCAGTCTATACAGGTGCTGGTCATAAAATTAGAATATCATGAAAAAGTTTATTTATTTCAGTACTTCCATTCAAAAAGTGAAACTTGTATATTATATTCATTCATTTCACGCAGACTGATATATTTCAAATGTTTGTTTCTTTTAATTTTGATGATTATGACTGACAACTAATGAAAACCTCGAATTATCTGATGTAAATCTAGTGGATGGCACAGGATGGCCCCAGTGGATTAGGATCAGTATTTATCAAAAAGTTAACACATTACAAACCAATGCTCTACTTTTCAATCATATGAAAACCCATTATACCTCATATAGTATATCTCTATGGTATTAGCAAAATATAACTAGTTTGTTAATTATATGTAATTATTTTTTAAATGTTTGGGTAACTGGTTTGCACTAGATAATGTCCCAGCTTCTTTCCATCAGAATCTATTATATAGTACAACCTTGAATAAAAACAAAAGAACAGTTTCAAAAGGCAGAAGCCAGAATACTATTACAACTTCTGTTTCAAACTCAAAACCAATTAATTTACTCCTACAGTAGGTGACATGTTTTGTTCTGTTAAAAAAAAAGAAAGAGAGAGAGAAAAAAGTTAAGAAACACTGCTTCGTGTGATATCTGGCTATGCAGATTTTTCATCTTTCCTGAAGTGTGACAAAAGGAAATCTGGATTCAGAAGAGATAATTTGTACTCCGCTGGCAGACCATAATTTCCATTTTTTAGAGGTCTGTCACCTGACAAGTTCTCACCATAAGAAACAAGCTATTTTAATTTATACAGTCTAAATGCAACAAGGAGCCCTTTTCTTTCCTTATTTTCATCTTTGCAACTGACATTTTGTGTTTTGTATTTGTTCTCATCATTTTGTCAGCCGTGTTAGACAAAAACGAAACTCTTGCAAAACTGCGAATACTCTGAATACTAACTGTTGTAAACAGAGACTCGAGAGCCTTCAAGCATGATACCAGTGGTGTGAAAGTGCATTACAGTCGTGTTTTGAGCTATATGCTACTTTTTCTACGCACACAGACATCTATTGGAACCATTTCATTGATCAATCATTTTACTTTTAAATACAGCCAAAATGTCAGCACAGTCATTGTTTTTAACATATGTGTTGTTGTTACAAAGTCCAGATCTGGGCAGTGCAGAGGCTTGGTAAAGTCTTGAGTCTTAGGCCTCAGTCACACTAGGGTAAAAAAAAGACAGCAACCTCCATGCAACCAGGAAAAAATGGTGGTTGGCAAGTGATTGCACTAATTTTATTTATTTATCTTTTTGCTGTCTGAGACTGACTGCAAGTATTTGCAGCAAACTCACAGATTGCCCACATTGTAGGTTGAGTTTGCAGCATCCTCAAACTCTGGGCGACCACTTTTGGTTGCAAGGCAGTTGCACAGGTCACCCGGTGGGCGGCAACCTGTCTTGGCTGTCTGACAACAAGAACAGATATGTAAATATGTTCAAGAATGGATTAATTTTTAACTGGGCTGCCTTAAAATACAGAGAGATTGGAGGACAGAAGCAAAAAGACTTAAATGACAGAAAGCCAAGTGAGGCACAGCGATACAAAAAAGATAGAAAACTAAAAATTACCTCAAAGCTGTGTGAGAGCAGCTTTAGCCCCCGAAAACATTTTTAAATATAACCCACAGGTAAATTCACAATGATTTTTGTTGTGCAAATATATATTATGCTACTGACCAGTGATAGCAGGCCATTGAGTATCACTGTCAGCAGTATGCCATGACCCAGGAATAAGCAAGCAGTGTGTGTGTGTGGGGGNCAATAATTTACACCATGATATGTATAAAAGCCTCATGAAGCCTCATTATTGAAGTACATTTTCATGGTATGAGCCCTTTAATATAGATCTATTATCTAAGCCATAGACTGTATACCCTGGTCAGACCTGTCCAGGAGTTACCCCACCTCTCACCCTATGATAACTGGGACAGGCTCGAACCCCTGGCAGAAGAAAATGCATGGATGGATGGATGGATGGATGGATACAGATGGATGGTATCATTTAAATGTGTTTCAATTTTCAACAACTTTCCCTAAATTTCCTCTTGATATATTTATTTATTGAGCAGCAGAAATATCATTGCTGTATCATCTCCTCGCTAGCTGTGGTCCCCTCTTCAACACTGGCAATACAATCATTCCAGGTTATAAAATGATCTTTATTACTGAAAACCCTGTAACAGACATATTTATATGTAAGTCTCACAGTCCTGATTTAATACAATCTATCTTACGGGGGACCATGAATTCAAATCATTAGTAAGTGTTTTATATAATATCTGAACCTTTGATTCACACAGTGAAAAAAAAATATGATTGCACCTTCACATTTGGACTCGTGCTTTGTAAATTACTTGATCCAGTTAGAGCAGCTGTTGATGCACACTCCCTTAACAAGGTCTTCCGTGCCTCTGCAGACAGTCCATTTATGCTATTCAGGCGATAAGACCTGGCAGAGACTTGCTCGACCCAACTCTGTTGATCACCAGCAGTGAAAAAGCAGATAAGGAGTGACAACACAGCCTCCATGATAACACAGTTTGGATTTAGGTGACAGTAACAAAGACTTGGGGCAGTTTTCTTTTTAAGTTTGAAGAGAAAGAACATAGAAGAAAAAGAACATGAAAGGTCAGAAGATAAAATGCCAGTGTTAGCTGTGAGGAGGCTTTGGCAAACCAGGGCAGATGTAACAGATAGTGTCTCTAAAAAACATATCAGATCAATTATTCATACACAGATGAAACTATAACAGAATGCATACATCAATAGTTTACAATGGTTTGAGCTAAATTGATGCAGTAGAATCATTCTAAATATAGATTACGACGTGTAGCCAAAAACTGCAACATGCAATATTTGCAAACAGTGCATCGGGGGCTACGATGTCTGTGACATTTTTAGTTTGAAGTCATTCTATCAACATAGGAAAAAAAAATATTATAGTAATAAATCCAGCTGCAGTATGTCTGCATGAGTAAACATTTCATGAAGCTTTTTCACTTTTCAGCTTCAGTGATACTGATGAATCACCAGGTTATGAGTACCAGATAGATCATAACCGATGCTGGGAGGAGATTCTGGACACTGGACACAATAACAGCCAAAACAGCATTATCATATGTGCTTCAGCTTCTTCTTAAAGCAGCTTGTTGCACTTCTGTTATAAATGGGTCTTCCTGTGCTTGCAGCCTCTCTCCTGTAGAATCAGCTGCAGCTGGCTGAAAGCTAAAATTATATTGCATTAATTTAATTCAATTCAATTCAATTTTATTTATATAGCGCCAAATCACAATAAACAGTTGCCTCAAGGCGCTTTGTATTGCGGGTAAAGACCCTACAATAATTACAGAGAAAACCCAACAGTCAAAACGACCCCCTATGAGCAAGCACCTGGCGACAGTGGGAAGTAAAAACTCAATTTTAACAGGAAGAAACCTCCAGCAGAACCAGGCTCAGGGAGGGGCAGTCATCTGCCGCGACCGGTTGGGCTGAGGGGAGAGAAAAGACATGCTGTGGGAGAGAGCCAGAGATTAATAATAATTAATTATTAAATGCAGAGTGAAGTATAACAAAGTAAATAAGGTGAATGAAAAGAAACAGTGCATTATGGGACACCCCCCCCCAGCAGCCTAGGCCTATATCAGCATAACTAAGGGGTGGTTCAGGGTCACCTGATCCAGCCCTAACTATAAGCTTGATCAAAAAGGAAAGTTTTAAGCCTAATCTTAAAAATAGAGAGGG
>JASGAU010385168.1:0-12696 GCA_030220045.1 Australoheros facetus | reverse complement strand
AGGGTGGCCCAACCAGTTATTAGGTTTAGGGGGCAATCACTTTTTCACACAGGGCCATGATGGTTTGGATTTTTTTTCACCTTTACTAATAAACACCTTCTTTTACAACTTGCATTTTGTGTTTACTTGTGTTGTCCTTGACTATTGTTTAAATTGGTTTGATGTTCCGAAACACGTAAGTGTGACAAACATGCAAAAAAACAGGAAATGAGGAAGGGGGCAAACACTTTTTCACACCACTGTATGTATAGCACTGCAATGGTTAGAAATAACAGACTTTAGATTATTTGTTGACTACTGACTACTGGGATAGCTCTGCAAATTCAGTTATTGCTGCAAATGCATGAACACATGAATTTTAAAAGTGTTTTTGGAATATAATCTACACAACAAAATATATTCCACAGTTTCACTGTAACCCAGTAAACCAACTAGTGCTGCTACGGTGAAGTATGTCTTGGTCCTGGGTTTTGATTAATTATAATCCAATTTAACTAAAGAACATTTGCATTTAGAAAAATGTTCACGTGGTATTACATATAGATTACATATAGATTTGCTCATGAGTCCTCTTCACACACTAAGGTAAATTATGGAGTTCCACAGGGTTCGGTGCTGGGACCAATTCTATTTACACTATACATGCTTCCCTTTGGCAGTATTATTAGAAGCCATAGCATACATTTTCATTGCTATGCATTGCATCGCTATGGTACCCGGCTTTGTTGATCCACAAAGCCAGATGACACACATCAATTAGTTAAACTGCAGGGTATTTAAAAATAGAACGAGAGGTAGAGCCTTCAGCTTTCAGGCCCCTCTTCTGTGGAAACAGCTCCCAGTTTGGTTTCAAGAAACAGACACCCTCTCTATTTTTAAAATTAGGCTTAAAATGTTCCTTTTTGATAAACCTAGTTAGGGCTGGATCAGGTGACATCAAACCATCCCTTAGTTTCTCTGCAACAGGCCTGGGCTGCTGGGGATTTCCATGATGCAGTGAGTGTTTCTTCTCATTCACCTCTTTTCACTTTCCACGTGTTTATACAACAATACTGTAATCATTAGTAATAAACTTTAAACTCTGTCTCTTACACAGTGTGTCTTTTGTGCTGTCTCCCTCCCCTCACCTCCAACCAATCAGGACAGATGACTGTCCCTCCCTGAGCCTGGTTCTGCTGGAGGTTTCTTCCTGTCAAAAGGGAGTTTTTCCTTCCCACTGTCGCCAAGTGCTGCTCATAGAGGGGTCATCTGATTGTTGGGTTTTCTTTGTATATTATATGGTATTTACCTTATACGATGCTATGGTATTTACAATATAAAGCAGTTTGAGGTGACTGTTGTTGTGATTTGGCCCTACATAGCAAATAAATAATAATAAATTCAACTGAATGAACCATGAAAAGATCCATGATCCATTTACAAAACAGACGATGTTTTGTCCTGAGTTGTCTTAAAAAATAAGCAACACTTTAGCAATGTGTGTCAGATTTTCCACATTCAGTCTGCCTGTTATTACGTGTGCATTACAGTTAACATGTTACAATTTTCACATGTAGTGCGTTTTGGAACCAAACGTGGCAGGCGGAGGCAGGAGGTCTTTCATTAGTTTGCGGTCAATGAATTTTCATCCAGTGTCCCCACTTGTGCAACCCTATTTTACACCCCACACACACACACACACACAAAAAAAAACTTAATAAAAAATGATTGTTCCCCACTTACAAGTGATGACAAGGTTTTCTTCTTCCACTCGTGTGTTTTCAGGACGTATAGCCAAGTCTATACTTCCGGTGTCCAGGTTCCTCTGATTAGTTTTGGAGTTGTACGAAGAAGCAGAGAGGCAGTGATCACGCAGCCACACGTAGTTAAAGTGCATCACCATCCCTCCATAGCTGAGCTCTGGAGATTTCATATATGGTGTTTGGGGGTGGAGGTCAACAGCAAAATTTGTAATAAACAAACAAACAAAACCAAGCATGCGCAAACTGGGTTAAAGGTCGCCGTTAAAAACTCACCAAGACATTCCTCGAGAACGCGAAAAGCAGCGCAATTCCTCCGGGGCAACACTGTGCTTCTGAGCCCACGCAGCAGCTGAGCCTGTCTCAGCACACTCATGTGTAACCTACCAAACATTTCAGGTGCAAGCACACAAATGCATTAAAAAAATAAACCCAAAATTTAAAATGATTTTCCGGTAACTGCACGAGTGACCCGACCTACTGAAGACACAGGAGCGTGCTGTGTGTGTGTGTATGTGTGTGTGTGTGTATATGTGTATGTATGTCAGCCCTTCACTTCCACTCAAGAAAGTCTTAAATCTTGTAAAATTTCTTGCCATGATGTAAAAGTCCAAATTAATCATTAAACCACTGCTCCTGCAGATTTGTGGGACCGCCACCAGCTGGCGGTTCTTCTTTGAGGATTGTTTGTTTTATTGCGGCAGCTGCATCAGTGAAGTTGCATTACTGCCATCTTCTGGATTTCATTCACATCAGAGGAACTTAGATCTGCTTTTCCCCTCTGCTCAGAGAGGGCTGGAGGCAACAGGAATTCAGACACCGCTGCCTCTGCGCAGTTTATGGATGGATATATTCGGGAGAAGTAGAGATGAAGGCCAAACGTAGCTTGCTGACCCTTATTTTAAGGTGCCAGACATTAAGAGGCCATATAAATGGGTAGTTAGCTCATAGAAACCTGCTTGCTGGCTTCCTCTGGAGTAGAAATTGGCAGTCCATCAGGGGGCTTAAGCTCATTGGCTGGCATAATACTCTTTTCCCTGCCCCCTGTTTACCACACTGTTCTTGTGTGCTACACAACGAAGTGCTGGCAGCTTGTGGTTTGTATATACTGTGCATATAAAAGTGGGTGGGAAACAGGTGGGGGAAACCTAAGTTCCGGAGAAACGGGACCCCCAGATGGGGGGAAATGACTCTAAACAGTATAAAGCTAGTTTAAAGGTGGAACTTGGAAGAACATCATCAGCTTAAATTCAAATTGATTACTCCTGTCCTGTTAGTCAGCAGCCATGTTGAAACACATCTTGGTACTTACTTTGAAGCACTACTTTTTTTTTTCTTTTTTTTTATTTAATTTGATGAGTAGGAAATAAAAACAACATGCACAGAATGTCAAGTCAAATCTGATAAAAAATAAATACTTAAGAGTTTGTTGACTTTGCGCTCATAAAATTCTCCCATAGAATTCAGATTTATTTCAGTGCCATCTCTCCATAATGTTTCTGTAGTAATCCAGGACCTAACCTAGCTATGACCATGGATACCACAGTCCATCACTGTGAGCCACAATACTGCAAACCCAGTTCAGCCTGCGCTATCCATTTTAACTTTTGAATGACGCGAAATTATCATCACAGTATTCCACATTATGAAATAGCCAGATGCCTTCAGCATCACTTCGTAAAAGTGATGCTGATTAAAAGTTTAACCTAAATTTGAATTTTAATCTCCAGATTATAAAATTTCCCTTGCTGAGCAGTCTTTCCCTTTGAAAATAATGATCTTCCTCTCCTGTCCTGCCTTTCTTGCATCTTTCTGTGAGTGAACTTAGTTACATTCAAAAACAGGAAGGCCAGAAAACATCTAAAAGAACCTGCAGAGTTCTGAAAAATAAATAAAATATTTTGACCAACTCGCTACTTTTAAAATTAGGTTTAAAGCTTTCCTTTGTGTCTCTTCTCACCTCCTTTCACTCTCCATGTATTTATACACCAATACTGTAATCATTAACTTTAAACCATGGCTCTCTTCCACGGTGTGTCTTTTGTCCTGTCTCCCTCCCCTCACCCCCAGGCAGTCGCAAGGCTGATGGCTGCCCCTCCCTGAGCCTGGTTCTGCTGGAGGTTTCTTCCTGTTAAAAAAGGAGTTTTTCCTTCCCACTGTCGCCAAGTGCTTGCTCATAGGGGGTCGTTTTGACTGCTGGGTTTTCTCTGTATTATTGTAGGGTCTTCACCTTACAATATAATGTGACTTGAGGCAACAGGTGTTGTGATTTGGCGCTGTATAAATAAAATTAAATTGAAAGTTGTATAATACAGATTTTTTTTTAAAGTTCATTAAAACTGTACTTAAAGTACGGGACTTCAGTAAATGTACTAACTTAGATTCTACCACTGGCCCAGTGGTGTTGAGCACTATGAGATTAACAGTAGTTTAATGCCATTGGGGGTTGTGGTCGTGGATACCAATCTTATTTCATGTGACGCATGATGATGACCTCCTGTGCATTACATAACTGAAGACAAAAGGCAGAGATTAAAAAGAAAATAAAACATGGGGGGAAATAACTGCATTTGTTTGAACTAACCCTCAGTTCACCTGTCAAAACGGATTGCATACATGCTTGTGAATCTTGTATCAGAACACAGTGGAAATAAACGGGCCAAATAAGTAAGGAAGCGGTTCCTGCTCAGTCTCCCTCAGTTGCAGTGTATTTAACCCAATCACGCCTGTGCTGTGCATGCTTTGCTGGAACACTGATGTCATCTGTAACCACTCAGTAATCAGTAATGTAGTCACTCTACTCTCCCACTGATTGTTGTTATTGCGTTTGTGAATTAGCACACAGAGACCATCACACTGCAGCTGGGTACGCTATGTTCCAAACTGAAGTCCTTTGCAAGCCAGCTGCTGGAATCACCAGTACTACGTTATTTTTGCTTCCCTGTAGCTTGAGAGGGGAGCCCTGCTGAAAAGGCTGCGGTAATGTTGCATTCATAGGCTGTGTGACATTTAGCATTTTTGTGGGGTTCAAAGTGCAAAACGTGACAATGAATGTTTAACCCATCCGAAGCTAAAGGATCCTACAACATAATATCTCGTTTAATCAGTCACGCAGGTTTTGGATTAGTTTTGAACTCCTTGCGAGCATAGATGAAGCCAACTGTGAACAGAAAATAGTCATAAACACCGCAGTTTAGAGCCAGCCTATCAATAGGAATCTAAATGACGCTAACGGCGAAATATTTAGAAACTAAAAGCGTTACTTTATGGTCTCTAATGCTGTGATATCCACTCATTGCGCGGTAATAACGGGCATTGTGAGATTTCTGAGCTCGCTCGGGGAACGTGAACGCATCAGAATCCAGCCTCTCCGAGCGCAGCAGCAGTCTGTGGCATGTTTACTTGCTTTGTCAGCGGTGTCCCCGCAGTAGTTATCTCATGTACCTCGCCTATTGCTGATCAGATCTTTGGACTTTTATCTCAGACAGTGACTTATCTCACAATCACGCGTCCTTATCAACAGTTTGTGGCCAGTGTCTTGAGGACTTTGATCGGGGGGCAATCGGGTTCACTGTTCCTTTTTTTTTTTAATCTACGGGGAAAGATGACGTTAAAATCCAATAAAAACGATCCCACTGTCACTCTGGAGCCCGTGAACAGCGTCCGGACAGCCCTTTCCGATCTCTACCTGGAGCAGCTCCTTCAAAACAAACCGAAGTGTGACAAGGTAAGACGATTTTATATATATGCATATATATATATTTAACCTTTTAAATTTATTTAGACCCCTCAGATTTCGCTGTTCTTGTTTGCTTCCGGGAAGCAGATACGTGGGACATGTGATCGCTGTTTATTTCTCGGCAACATCTCTGAAAATAGACCCGGTTATGTTTTCATAATGCAGCAAACAGCAGCTGAATGTGCTGATGTCTTCAACAAAGAATTGGACATTTAGATCTTTACCATATTAGCAGGCTCTGCATTGTTCAGCACTAAGTCAGCCTTAGCTTGAAACCAGCAGACATTGCTTTGGCAGTTTCAGTTCTGCATTTCTCACAAATTCATGTGTAAGTATTTTGGTAGCTTGGGGAAAAGAGTAGGGAAGGTCTGTATTTTTAGCCGTGATCATAAGACTATGTTCCTGTATATTACAGAGCCGTATAAACTATAGCAATTACCACTTGGGCTTCTAGTGATATGAACAACTTTAAGTGTGGCAGTGAAATCGTGAAGAAGCAACATCTCAGGTGTTTTTTATTTTCTGTTTTTTGTGTGTGTTTTGTTTACAGTTTTCAAACATATTGTGTAATATTGCCTACAGCTTTTGCCGAGGAATCAGTTTAAACAGTCATGTGAAGGTTGTTTACGCCACACTGTCAAGCTTATGTTTAAACTTTTTGGCCATTTCCTACTTTAACGACTCTGGAGAATGTCACGGAAACAGTGCCTCTGCCTTTGATGGGGGTAAAACACCCTTAAAGATGTTCATAAACACTTGGAATATTTGGGAAGAGACAGGCATGATAAAAACCAGACACTTTACACCTGGACTTGATGTCCAGAAATGCTGCCGGGGCACGAATGCTGTCTCAGAATTTGAAAAGTCAGCATTGAGCTGCTGAGGGAAATGGGAAAGAGAGGAAACGTCTTTCCTGACATCAGCAGTTTGCAGTTCAGCAGCCTCGAGTTGCAATCTTGCCTCCATATCCTTCTACTCTGTGCTAATCAGCATGTCTCCAACTGAGGTCACATGGGGCCATTATCTTACAGAGGAAAATGGTGTGTGTAATATCCACCAAGAAAGACTTATCTTAGGTCTTTTTTTTTTTGCAGCCTTATACTAGGTTATGCTGATAATACAGGTTTAATAACTGTGTACTGCCCTACTTAGACAAGTTCAGGCAAGACCGGTAACATGCAGAACTTATGTCAGTTCTTTCTTTTGTTTTCCTTTTCTGTGGTAAGCTCATTATCCACACTGTGTTCAAATCTCAACTATTGATCTCTTACTGTGTTTCTTCAAGAGATCAATAGAAAAAAAAAGAACAACTATAAATCCTCCATTGGCGAGGGCTTAAGATTAATGTTCCTTTAGCTGAAAGCAGCAGAGCATGTAAGAAAGAAGTTGTATAATCAGGTATTCTGTATTATATTAGACCAGTAGGCCTGCTGTGTGCAGAAAAGCAAATGAAGCAATTTGCTATAGATTTTTAGAATGAAATGATCTTGAGATGGATGGAGGTCCACGCCTGTCACATTCACTTTTATCGAGAAGAGGCAAACTGCTCTTTTGGCAGTTGCTTCTTTTGTTTGTATTATTTATAGATAGATAGATAGATAGATAGATAGATAGATAGATAGATAGATAGATAGATAGCAGCATTATCTATCTATCTATCTATCTATCTATCTATCTATCTATCTATCTATCTATCTATCTATCTATCTATCTATCTATCTATCTATCCATCCATCCATCCATCCATCCATCCATCCATCCATCCATCCATCCATCCATCCATCCATCCATCCATCCATCCATCCATCCATCCATCCATCCATCCATCCATCCCCTGATGCTCCTCCGTGTCTTAAACCGGCATTAAAGTATGGTCAGGACTTTGTGACCACACTTATTAAAGCCAAGTTTATTACGGCTAATACCTTTAATTAAATGTTTATCTCATTACACTCTAAGTGGTGGAGCTGACAGAGCTCACTGTTAACGTCCTGATGAGACACATTTTATTAAAAGGCCCTTTAGTGCTAATCCAAATGTAATCACAGCAGAGATAGGAGATACTTCTGTTACTCTCTTCAGACAGTCTGAGCTGCTTTGTGACGAAGCAGATCATTGCAGAGATCTCTCCTGCTCTTTTTCTGAGCTTCAGCACTTTGATGAGAGGGTATAAAGTCTCTGGCTTTATGCTTTAAAGCCAACTCCTTAATATTTGTCTGTTTAACAGTTATTTTTCCTCTTTTTCTTGTCAAATTAATCACTCTAGGAATAAGAATATGAAATCCAGAAGGAAGAAACAATCTTAAGGCTTAGTGCGCTACGGTGCAGGAGTAGTTTCTAAACTCAGAGGTGGCTTTTGTGCAGCTAAAGTTAGTGGTGAGGAGGAGGGTGATAACGATTGGTTTATTGTAATGCTGATGCTGGAAGGTAGATAATATATTTTTTGCTGAAGCAGTGCTGATGTGTCATATTCACACAAGAAAGTTTGCTGACACAGGTAATCATCTCTCTGATGTCAGTTAAGTGAACAAATTATAAAGCCTTTGATACTGTGCACTCATTGCCCTGCGCTGGAGGGCACTTTACTCTCACCCAGTGGTTACATGGTATCTTATCTTGTTCTCAGTAGATTTAAAGTAATTCCATAATGTCTTAATTTATCAGGGGAGCCACGTGGATCTCTCCTCTCACAGTGATGCTGAAGTAGCTTGGATGAGGATGTCTGGCTTTTTAGACTCTTCTTTGGTGTATTTGGGTGTAAAAGCACAGTATGAATCTACTCATTTGATTTCTGTAGCACACATTGAAGCTCTGTACACTGTAGTGAATTAGTTTTGCTACATTAATGCTTTTGTCCACGGGGATCATCTCATGACACTGTTGGTATCCATGACCACACGAACCTGGTGGACCAGATGACTGGATGTGGTTAATGAAGTGTGTTATAATGCTGGGTTAATTTTCAACTTTGAACATATGTTGAACGTGCAAAGGAAACATAGCTGTTGGCACACAAGAGCAAAAATTGTTTGCTGCAGTTATTAGAAAGACTAGTAAGTTAATGCTCTGATCTGACCAGATGAGCAGAATAGTGAATTCAGTTCTTTGTATAACTGGAGGTTTCATTTCATTTTGCGCGATGTGATTAATGTTTTTTCTTTCTTTACCTTAACAGGCAGCTATGCAAACCTATGACAATAAGGGGGCTGACTTCTACACCAATGGCAGTGCTGGACACAGAAATTGCACAGAGGTGCCGAGGATGAAAGAAGTGGCATTTGAAAAGAATCCTTCAGAGCCAATGGTATGTAACCAGCCTCTGAGTTCACTCTGTGCTTATGCTTTAAATTTCGAATGACTGATTCCTCCTCATTCACCGTGGTCTGTGTCTGTAGGGGGTTACTCTGAAACTGAACGAGAAACAGCGATGCACGGTTGCCAGGATATTGCATGGAGGGATGATTCACAGACAAGGTGATTAGGCAAATTTTGGCTTTTGGAAAGATACCAATGTAGGAAGTCTATCCGATGTCCTGATTAGGGGGTTACAGTATTGGATGATCAATAATATATCTTACTTGAATATATTCACTGCACCCTTCCTGGATTCTTTGTCTTTCCAGGCTCTATACATGAAGGGGATGAAATAGCAGAAATCAATGGAAAAACTGTGACAAACCAAACTGTAGATCAGCTACAAAAAATCCTGGTAAGCTGTTACGCTATACTGAATCACAATTTCTGAACTTTATTTCACTCAGCCTGGCTATACATACGTAAATCTGTGTCATCTTTACACACAGAGAGAAACCAATGGAGTTGTCACAATGAAAATCATTCCCAACATGAAAAGTCGATCCCGAGCCTGTGAGGTAACGATGTGACCGGCAGACTGTGCACAGCTTTAGTGTTGTGATGCTTAAAAAGAATTTTGTCTTTCATATTTATGCTCTTCGAGCTGCTTTCTAAATTTGCATGAATGAAACCAAGAAAGCCAGCTTTTCAGTTCCTATCAGAGTGCAGTCAAAGAACACATTTTTATCCCAGTCTTTTTCTTCTGCATCTTACTTGCTTAAAATGATTTTGTTTAGGTGAATCTGCCGTTAGTCAGTGAACAAACCAGGTGACTATAAACCTAGTTTAAATTTTAAGAACATCGCTCATTGTCGCTAGTTTGACGTGAAACACATCGGTAGTGTGTTTCATTCTGCCATCTAGTGGCCACAGCACGTCTCTCCATTCATGTGTTTCATGCGGCATAAAAATGGCTGCCCTTGACTCATCAACAAATTGCCTGAAGTATAATTGTAAGTACAGGCAACATTAGCTTAAAACAGCTTTAAATGAATGAACATGTATTTCCTTATCTGCATTTAAGTCTGTCCTTGCTGTGGTCAGTGATGGCAGTTTACTTTAAAGCTTGTACTCCATTAATATGTAGGCATCATTAATATGCTTTTCATACAAAGAACATCATTTTGGCGACTCAGATCTCTCCAGTGCACCCACCTTTGTACACATTTGGGGTGTAAGTTTGGAGTGTCTTGGGGAAACCACAAATAAATGTTCATGAACTCTACTAACAGTAGTAATAATTTACCCTGAGGAGAACTTACACGTGTTCCTGCTGTGATCTTTGACAGTTTAGTCAGGGTTTGTACTTAAGGATGTTAACCTGAGATATGGAGTAAGAAAAACCTCGATATTATGAAGGCACCAGTTAGTCATTCGCACAAGTAGACCTTTTGCCTTCATTAGAAATGTAGATATTTCCATAGTTTGAAAGGAGCTGTCCAAGATCATATCATGAAATTGTACACTAGTATTCTACTTCAGGGTGAATTCAGAGTTAATATCTGTAGAATTTTCATAGAGTTCAGAGAAACTATCAAATTCAACAGATTAGAAACTTTATTCCCGGCTAACCTTAAGTAAGTGCTGGGTCATAACTGAACACTTTGCTAAGGTCAACAGGTTATCAGTGACACAGTTACAAGTACCTAATACACACTGTAAATATTTAGTTCTTTTGCTGCCAGCGAAATTAACAAGCTTTATTATTAATCTCCAGATGTACATGAGGGCCCAGTTTGATTATGACCCTGCCACAGATGACCTCATCCCCTGCAAAGAGGCAGGTCTGAAGTTTCAGACTGGAGACATCATTCATATCATCAACAAGCAGGATCCAAACTGGTGGCAGGGCAGAGTGGAGAACAGTGCTACCGACTTTGCTGGGCTGATACCTTCCCCAGAGCTCCAAGAATGGTAAACAGCTCTTTACCACACTGCTCAGCCACAACATTAAAAATACTGACATCCAGGCATAGTGATTTATATTACTGCAGTGTTCTGCTTGTAAATCCTCCTGCCTGGCCGTCCCGTTCCCTGAACAGTACAGTGTGCCCCACCACAAGGGCAAAAACTGGTCAGGAACACAGCAAAGCACCCCCAAAATTGACTGGGCCTTCAGATTGTCCAATCCAAAGGATTTGCTAACAACATCCTATTGCTAGAAACCACAAGATACCCCTAAGAAGGCTAACACCCATGCCCCACCAGGTCAGGCTGTTTTGGCATCATGCTAGGGATTTACACGATATACGTCAGCTGGGTTTAATGTGGTGGCTGATTTATAATACAGTGAAGGTAAGAACTATGAAAATGCTCTCAGCATAAGCTAAATACCTGTTGTCTCTGCAGGAGGGTGGCCAGTAAAAGCAAGGCCAAAGAGGGCACTCAGTCCTGCAGCCCGTTTGGAAAAAAAAAGAAGTGCAAGGACAAGTACCTGGCTAAACACAGCTCTAGTGAGTAGAACACCGCAATTCTCAATTCCACAGCTTCACTCACTTTTTCTCTAATGCGACTTTATCTAAAATAAAATCGCTTCTTCTGCAGTTTTTGACCAGCTGGATGTGATTTCTTATGAGGAGGTTGTTCGGCTCCCAGCTTTTCAAAGGAAAACACTGGTGCTTATTGGTAAGCTTCCTATCTCAGTTATATTCTAAAATACAACCTTAAAAATATTCTCATGCTCATCCAGCATGGACTTTTACAGTTATAGTTAGGACTGAAAATATTTGGACTGTCACACATTTTTCATAATTTTTGCTTTCTGCGCCACCACAATAGGAAATAAAACAATAAAGATGCAGACAGACTTTCAACTTCAATTGAAGGCACTGACCAAGACTTTTATATGTGATGTTCAGAAAAAGCAGTGAGTAAGCTGTTTGCCTGCTTAATTAAATGAGGAAGAAAGGAATAGCTCACACCTGTCCATTGTCCAATTAGCTCTGATTCCTTGAAAAATAGCCATTCTCCTTTTTTAAATCCCTTGCAGATTATAGCTGAGGGTCTACACTTTTAGCTCACATTCATTAAGCAGCTGTGACTTTAATATGCTTTGGCAAACAGCTAAAATAACATAAATTGGGTCTTCATTGAAAGCGGATGAAAGCATAACCAGTTCAGTTTGAGTTTGATTAAAGTTACAACTGTTTTGTAAATTCTGCTTTTTTCAGGTGCACCTGGTGTTGGAAGGAGTCATATTAAGAATGCACTGTTGACACGATACCCTGAGAAGTTTTCCTACCCCTCACCACGTAAGTAGACTCATGACCTTTTCTTCCCATAGAGTGTCTCAAGTTGCTAATATCCATGGACTAACTCACTGATTCTTAATGTTCATTCTGCACAGACACCACCAGACCCCAACGTAAGGACGAGGAGAATGGAAAGGAATATTATTTCATCTCCAATGAAGCCATGACCAAGTGCATCTCTGGAAATGAGCTGTTGGAGTACGGCAGCTTCCAAGGTTACATGTTTGGTACCAAAATAGAGACCATCCAGAAGATCCATGAGCAGGGCAAAATCGCTCTGCTGGATGTAGAACCACAGGTTAGCACTGATGCTTGTTCTTGGCACATAACATCAAAGCCATCGATCTGATTGAAGGAGCTTGTTTCACCTGGAGTGCTGTTTCACCATTTCTCAGAGGTGCTGAGAAATGCCAGTAAAGTTCTTTAGAACTGAGATACTCACCGTGGCAGATGACTGCCCCTCCCTGAGCCTGGTTCTGCTGGAGGTTTCTTTCTGTTAAAAGGGACTGTTGCAAGTGTTGCAAGTGGGTCTTCTCTGTAATTATTGGAGGGTCTTTACCTTACAATATAAAGCACCTTGAAGCGACTGTTTGTTGTGATCTGGTGATATATA
>JASGAU010385161.1:0-23737 GCA_030220045.1 Australoheros facetus | reverse complement strand
TGTGTGTGTGTGTGTGTGTGTGTGTGTGTGTGTGTGTGTGTGTGTGTGTGTGTGTGTGTGTGTGTGTGTGTGTTTGTGTGTGTGTGTGTGTGTGTGTGAACACCACAGCTTACCTGAGATATTGTTGCTGATGATGACCATCCGTTTATGCTGCCAACATCTCAGACTGGTTTCTTGAACATGACTGTTCACTGGACTCTAATGGCCTCCACAGTCACCAGCTCTCAATCCAGTAAAGCACCTTCGGGATGTGGGAGAGTGGGAGATTTGCATCATGGATCTGCAGCCAACAATATGCATTTCTCTAAAATTCTTTCTAACATACTCAGTATCTTTCCTGAAAGCCATGTTACCATAGTTCATAGTGTAGTGGTTTACACATTTGCCTAACACTTGAAAGCTACCTGCTTGATCTCAGGACCAAACACAAATCCCAGTGTAAAAATCTGCCCTATCAAATATTCAGTTATCTGCTGTGGCAATCCTTTGTGACAAGGGAGCAGCTGAAATTAGCTTACCGGTATGTTTGGGTGCAGATGTCACTACAGTAGATACACCCAAGAAGGAAGATCTGATTAAATAGAGCTAAATAATAAATGTCTAAAAGATGTACACAGCGTATTCAAACAAGAGTGAAGCTGATGCTTTTGCTACTTGATCCTTATTTCTGAGGGAAAAGTAGATATTTCACACTATAAGCAAATAGCTAAAACCATTTAAAAGTATATTAATAATAGATATAATTTCCATTGTACTGTTAACTTACTTTTGTGATCGACTATAAATATGTCGAAACTGTCACTGTGCTGTTTACAGTGGCCATGCAATTTATTGTTAAATAATGAAACACCTCTCTTTTAACTCCAGGGGTCGCTGTTGCAACATTTAATGAAAAGTCGGTGCAGGAACAGAAGACTTGTCAGAGTTCATTAAGTATCCGGGAGACAATGGCACGGCCAGCAGTGCAATGCAAGCTAACAGCTAGTAAGCGTGCCATTAATCATGGCTGACAAGGAATTCGGGATTAAAGGAGGGAAAGCTGCCAGAGAGGTTCTGAGTGACTTTGTGCTGAAGGAGCGCTGGAAAACACAGAGATCTTGTGTTTGGTTGGTTCTTGTTTTTATAAATGCTGGAATTCACTAACTCAGTGGCAAAACTATGTAGAGGCAAAAAAGCCTGATAATAATGCATGCAACAATACAAGTTTGTAATTCTAAGAGAAATACAGACCTGTGCAATAAAGGAACTCTTGAATTGTTAATTAAGTTCAGCAATTTGTGGTGAAAGAATTAGTATTTGAATAAAATGCAGACATTTTGATGTCACAGGAGTTCCCAAAATAAGGCCTGAGCCCTTCCAGAGAATCATAAGCCTTACTGTGAGATGATTAACAGGGGTTAAAAAAACATCTAGGTTAGTAATTTAGTTGCAGATTTTTTTAAGCCTCTGTACCTTTAACAGTCAGCTGAATGAAGTGGAACTGGTACCAGTTGCATATTACTAGCCAAAAGGGTGTTTAATCTTTAATATTTTACATTGAATTTTATAAACTTGTAATGTGTTAATTAACTTCCTATTATAGCTGTAAAATTTATGAAAGTCTAGTCAAAGGTCCCTCTAAAATGAATATGAAAAAACAAAGCAGGAGCTTTAAAAGGACTCAAAGGTGCTTTTTTGTTTCCCTCCGGTCTTTATGCTAAGCAAAGCTAAGATAAGCTAACACTCGCCTCCCTCTCGCAAAATAATATTTACGCTACAGGAGCGTTGTATCAATCTTCTCATCTAACGTTTAGCAACAAAGTGCCTAAACATATTTCCTTTTTTTTTTTTTAAAAACAAACAAAAAAAAACAGCCTAATAAAAAAGGGTGATAATTAGATGAATTCAAGCTTCAGCCAGTGCATGTTTACGTGTGAGAGAGAGAGACCGGGGCTCTGCTGCTGTTGCCTTCTAAGAAACATCTCCTTCTGTAGGCAGAAGCCTTTTCAGTGCCTGTCATATGTTCCACCACAGAAAGACAGAGAACAAGGAAAGCACAGAGAAAGGAGGGCGCTGTGAGGGAGACAGAGAGAGGGAGCGAGGGAGAGTGCAAAAATGGTACTTGTGACGGGGGAAGATTGAAGTCCTGTTAAGTGCTCTGCTTGAAAGCATGTCTGGCCTCATTAGCTGTCAGTTGTAACAATACTGAACTGGCAGTGAAGACAGGTTGGAGTCTAGTGGTCATAAATCACTCCTCGACAGCTGCCTGACAAGCTGGGAACCAGTACACAGGCACGGACGCCCTCTCAGCTTTGACGCTGCACAGGCACACACTAATCTAAAAAATCATTGCTCTCACCCTGAAATTACATAGAGCCTGCAACAGTGGTATGCGGTGTTTTGTAAGAGGGAAATTGCTCTCATTTTGTGTCTGCCTCCATCTACGTATGCGCACCCATACGTAACCCATCATCTCCTGTGCTTGTCTGTAGCTGACTGTGCCCATTAGCTAAACATGCAGTGGCTGCAGTGACTTCTGCGGGGCAGCGGGGGTGTTAAGAGCAAGGCCTGCAGGTCATTAATCACGGCCCCTGACATGCAGAGCAGGAGGCCAAGGCTCCCCTATGCATACAGCTGCTGGGCCACACTCATTGCACAGGCGATGTGTTGACCCTCATACGTCCCCACTCCCTCCCAGTGCCTGTGGCTCTCATCTGTCCAACTCCCTCACTGTTTGTGTCAGTCATTCGTGCTGTCGGACGCCACCGCCTCTTGATCAGCAGCAACACTTCTAATGCTGTTTCCTTTCACACTCACAGGTTTTTATTGATAACTTTACCCTGATTAGACTGTGAATACAGCCAGTCTGGCTAGTGGTGCTATATGGCCATTTGGATTAGGCTATTACTTTAATCAGCTGTATTTTCAATCATGATTTGGTTTTATAGCCGTCCCGTGTTACATTTGAGGCTGAGGTAAACACATATTTAAGATTTAATTATGGCTCCTTCCATTCTAAAACCATATTTTAGCACTGAAGTGTTGCTGTTTCCATGCTCAATAGGAAACTTTCAGCCATTTAGTAGCTGATAAATGCAACTTGGAGCAGTGCTATTGGTGCTTAAGTTCCACATTCCCATGATTGTATCTCATGCTTTAGCCAAAAGAGACTCCTTCAAGTCAAATACATCAAATATCCAAACACACAAAAATGTGAAAAACCTAATGTGCCATCTCATTCTCACTCCCATCCGCTGACATGATGTCACCCAGATTCACAGCTGCTTGCATGATGATAAAAGCCAGTCAGGCTGTGAGACACTGAAACACTGTTTCATCATTCACAGCTACTAAATCATTGAGTCCAGGCACAAGACATCTGTTGAAAGCGGATTCCTTATCAGCCTTCCAGCGCGATTTGCCGAACATCTGGAGTTTCTGAGGACTTTGGCATAGTGTGCACTGGAAACCTCACAAAGAAGGCTAATTTTCTAAAATGTGTTGACACTTACAACTTTGGGCCAGGTGATCTATTGCAGCACAGCGTGAACTCTGAATGAATGTCGTGCACACGATGGAAGCCAGAACGTGTCTTTCGATTGCTTTTCATCAGAAATTGACATTTAAAATTACAGGAAACATTTTTCTTTATAACCAATGTTGAGTATTTTGGAAGTTGACCGTTTGCTAAACCATGCTGTACTACACATGTCCTGCTGTCTCCCCATGGGGCACACAATTTGTGATTATGCTGGCAAGGTTTTTCTTGAAATTTCATTTAATATTTAAACTAATGTGCCCTTGAATTCAGTCCAAAATAAACAAAAGCAGCGGAAATGGCTTTCTTAAGCTAGCTGGCTTAATGTGAGCTCTGTGAATTAGTGCTGCCGTTCATAGAGAACCTTTTTAATGTTTAAAGTACTGCTTTAAACACAGCTCTGTAAGGGGCTACATGCAGATATAAGTTCACAGATGCTAGCTTGACATCCCAAGCATAAAGTTAGCATCCTTTCTGTGTGGAAAATGTTCAAATAAAGGAGCACCACTATTGTTATTTGTAGAATGGGTACAGAAACCTGGAATGAAACAGGCTAATTTATCAATGTCAACAAGCTGAAACAAACTCGGTTTATCTGGTGTGTTATGCTAGTAGCGCAGCGCACTCACACCATTATCTAAATTAGTGGCTATGCAAGACACAAATGTGTGTTAATGATTAAAAAATTTTTTATTAGCGAGCGAATTCAAACTAATGTCCAAAAAAGTCCTGCAAAAAAATATGTTTACTCAGAAGTGAAGAGTGGAAATGAAAATTTGCATGTAAATATTAATTCTGTTTGTAATTTGATTCTTTTTTTTCTCCAAAAACTACCACTAAGAACACTGATAAGAAATACCACTAAGAGTCAAAGTGCTCCTAAAATCTTACTGATTCCCTTCCCTAGTTTTACATTTGAGGTGTGTAATTTTTTTCCTTATTCCATACTTTCAGATTTGCAGGCTTAAAATAGCTTCCACCTTGGTAGGCTAGAAATAAATTTATGCTTTGTTGAAATTATGTTTATATATTTATGTCACAAGCTTAGGCTTTTAGTATGACTTTACCATACGTGTTTGTCGAACATCTGTAGTGGATGAAAAGAGCAGGATGAAGCTACTGGTATTAGCTTCGGCATAAAGTGAGGAAATACAAATTAATGAATGTGCTATTTGTGAATTTAATTTTTGCATTTATTTATTTTTTAACATAACCCCACAAAATTTTAATAGTGACCTAATTTTTTTACATTTCTGGTTAGCTGTGGGCTCTAATAAATGCAGCTTACATCCTTTCTGCTTACATCCTTTTAAAGTAATTTGATATTGAATATATACATAAAATACTGAACTTTATTCAGCCTGTGCCCAAATTGATCAGCATTTGTTTGGATAATGGACTCACACGTGTTTATAAATCTGGTTTTTATTTGCAGGTTATATAACATGCATTTATCACCCCTCTTGGAATACTAGTAGCAATCACTGCTAGCATGACAAAATGTGTGACACATTCTTTTCCCCATATCTGTTTCAGTGTTTAGCATTTTTTACCACTTCAACACGCCGCATTGCTGGACGCACACATCATTTCTGTTGTAAGTTAGTGGCAAAGATCAGGTCCACTGGTTAGACTAAACAACAGCATTTGAGTGGAATTTGCTCTCCATCATTAATCATCCTGACAGCTTGAAAAACAACGTTTCCTCCTTAATGACTGTATTTGAGTAATCATGTCTGCTTATTTCCATGAAGCTTCTCTCTCTCTCTCTCTCTCTCTCAGTCCTCGTCTTTCTTCCCGTTGCCGTCCATGTGTGTATATTTTGGAGCTTTTTCTTTGACCTCCCAAAATCTCCGGCGTGGCGTCTGCTACGGGGTCACGCTGGCCAATTATGGTGGGTTATGTTCGTGAATAGGGTAAAAAACAATGAGGAATGAGAGAATGTGGCCGTGAGGATCCAGATGCGGAAGGCAGAGCATCGTGTCCCCCTCCCTCCATGCGCCAAACCACCGGCAGCCGCTGCTGGCCTCCAGGCCTCCGCTGGTCACTGCCAAAGCACGTTTCTCTGTTAAGCACTGGGTTTATGATGCATGAGACCTGACAACTGAGCTAGGAGCCCTTAGAGCTCAGCCAGATAAAAACCAGCTGGGGCCATGCACATTAGCAGAGAAACCATAATTGCATTTGCCCTCTTGTACACCACTAAACTCATTCTGTTGACTTTAAAAAAAAAAAGACATAAGGAAAGAGAGGTCTCAGAAATAAAAATACCTGCTCCATTGCAGGCAAATTTATTGTTGGATGTGGGTAATTTAGAATAGGAGCAGTGTAGTGGATGGGGTGACGGAGGTTTTGGGGTTTTTTTTCTCTGTAAGCGAGAAAAGTGTATTTTCAACATTTCTCCCGGCCTGTGGGTGGATGTAAGTGATGGGTTTATGGTGGTTTAGACACATCAGTACAGCATGGCTGACATCTGTGTCCACTTTATTTTTGGACTGCTTGAAAAAGCTCTCATAGTAGGATGATGGATGAAGTGATAAAGTTGGAGAGAAGACAAAATGAAAGCAGAGGAGTCCATTTCTGGGAAACTGTGTGATCTGTTATTCAGAGACAAGTCTGAAACGAAGCATCAGGACAGATGTTTGTAATTTGTGACTACGCCTAATGATTTTAACGCAGGGAATTTCACAGCCTCTGAGAGCAAAGGGAAAGACACAACAAAAAATTCTTGAGCTAGAAATCATTGATAAAAAAATATATATATATCTCCATGCACTTCTTTTTAAGTCTAATTTCTCCCTTATTTCATCTGCACTGGTTGGAGCTGATAGAGAGGTTAAAGGCTTGTCATGTAATGAAGGGGCAGCTCCACAGTCTGTCATCATTAATCATCAAGGCTGTCAGGCTGCTCCAAGGACTCACTTATATGAACCAGAATAATATCAGAAGGCTTTTATACATTACAGCAAAATACGTTTGCATCACTGGTTTTAAATTAGACTGCTACATTTAAAAAGAAGGCGTCTGTAACCAAGACTTTAGAAAAGCAGGGCTCTTGTGTGATGGATGAAGGGTGAACTATATTACTTAAATAGGACGGGACATTTGGTCCCTCCCCCCCCAAAAAATGGCATGAATGGTGACCCGACTCCCTACAAAGAAAGGTTTGAGAAAGAAACACCAGAAACAGATGGAGAGAATCACTGAGTACTGAAAACAAAAATATTGGCTGAATCTGTTGTTAATGAGTAAAGGACTGTAAAAATTTCCTTGTTTCGCTTTTTATGAGGATTCAACAGAGTCAGCAGCTCTGTGAGGCTGTACCAATGATTTTATATACAACGACTTTTATGCAGTCACTGAGCCGTGCTAAGTGGTACCCTCCAGAGCTAAAAACTGAAGCCAGTGCAGAGGTTCCTCTGGGTGCCACTTTAGGCCGGCTGCTAAACTGAGTCAATCCTCTTAGACTCCCATGTTAAAATGCTCAACTTTACAGCATTAAAAAGCATGTTTACAGCCTGGTACAAAACACAGTTCGGGCCTCTATGGATAGTTTCCCCCTCTCTGGAGCTGATCTGTGTCTGCTCGGCCTCATCCACTATTTCGAGTCATTAAACTGGACCTCTTCACTGTACTACAGCATGTGTGGTACACACCAGCCAAGAAGTTACTAGAAACTGAAGTATTTAATCATTTAAATATTATTACTTATGTTTCTGTGTACTCCCATCTGTAAAGTTCATGAATGTAACTTGCCAACCAACCTAGCTAATTAGCACTCCGCCCTCTCATCTCATCCATATGAGCAGGGTGCAATTTGTAGGGGGGTGTTTCCCCCTCTCTGGTCTACATGTTCATGTACACCCACCCAGCCCTCTGGTTTTAAGGCTACATGGGCATCAGATGTTGCAAAAGACTTCTAGTTGCTAACCACTTGCCTGATCGTCTACATCAGAATCTCCGACAAAGCTTTGCAGCTTCTTATTTTCATCTTGTTGAGTTGCAGTTATGCATCAGGGCTGCTGTCTGTGACATCCTGCAGTTAGAAAGCCTTGCTGCGAAGGGCGTCTGAAAAAAACATTACACACATGGTTTGTTGGCTTTGTAAGTGATAGTGCAGCTGCTGTAATGGGCTGATAGAGAGGAGAAGTGACAACCCTGTGTGGATAGATCAACCACAGCCTGACCATCATTCACGACATCATTTGCAGTTAGAACCTGCTGTCTGTGATGCTGTAAAACACATCACAGAGCAGAGTCATTTTCACATATTTATTGACTCACACTCCAGAAGTCTGATGTTGATGGACAGAAAAAATCGATCAACGAAGCAGACTGTTTTCTTAGGAATCTACTGCAGTGGAATATTTATTAATTCTTTCTTTAAACTGATTTTGTGCTAATGTATTTTGACATTATTTAATATTAAATGTTGAAGTTGAATAGCACAGGCCAAGCAGGGCCAAGTTGATTATTTAATTCTGGCATCAGAAGCTGTTTGTATTGTTGTATTTGTGTTGTTGAGAGTTGAGACTGGGAATATTGCACATTTTAATTTGATGAAAAAAAATACAATATTATTGTAAACACTGTGGTTATATTTTTAAGAATTGAACAGGCCTCAGAGCATGTAGGATCACTGTGGGTCCTTAATTATTATAATTTTTTACTATAATCATGAAACTTTGAGTAATAGTTCATATTTTGTTATTGGTATTATTATTTATATTCTATTGTCTTTTATTATTTTAACTGCCAATTATTTAAATGAGTTGTTTTCAGACTTTATCTTCATGTATTGCTATTTTATTCAGTTCTGTAGTTTTTGGTCTGATTAAGTCTCCAAATATTTAATCCTTTTCATCCATGTTTTTAAATGATCTCCAAGGTATGGTGGACCCAAGATGCAAAATTAGACGGAAATCAAAAACATTTTACCAAACAATAAAACAGAAAACATTACAATTTTGTTGTGTTTCGTAAAACCGTTGCTGCTCTTGTTGTGTTGCTGTTTGTTTGTGTTTTCCCCACCTCCACATCACCACAGGAAAGTTATTGCCTGTAGAAATTAATCCCACAGGTGTTGAGCCACTCTACACTAGCACTAGGAAAAACAAATTATCAGTGTCATAAGGATTCATTGCTCTGCAGCCCCTCAGATAACAGCACTGGATTGGTTCAGTTTGCTGCAGCATTAAAAGGCAAAGTCTAATTTAAACCTCAATATCTGAAGGCTTTAAACACCTGATTGCGTGTTATAAGTGTAATCAGAAGTTGCCAAAAGCCACTCTTTAATTTTTAATTACTTGCTGCTGAATGAGTTATTACTACTGTCACAGAATGAGTGACCCCCCAACAATTTTTGTTGCCCTAAACTAATATTAAGTGGATCTGATTGTGTAACCTAATATTTAAAACACAGTCTTTAATATTGAATGGTGGTTTCTGCAATAAATTTCAAGAGGAAAGGGTTCAATCTAAATCTGAGATGATAAAATGTTGAAAGACACTCTCCCCTCCAAAAGAAATGAAAAACAGACTTTCTCCCCTTCAGCAAAAAAAGAAGAAAAGAAAGGCATGCGTGACTTTTTTACTTTTCTGGCCTCCATTAACATTACTTAAATAATTTTCAAGCAAATGAGTTGAACATTAACAGGAAACATTTCAACAGAGGCAGGTGACGTCCCCTCCTGGTAACAAGCAGATATCGCTGGTGACCAATAGGTGGCATCCCAATCCAGCCACATACCATCTTTGTTATAGTAAACACAACTGACTGATACCACCTGAAGAGGAAATGTGCAGAGAAATCCAACGAAAACAACTGAAAATATCCTCGAGTCTGGCGGTGAAAGAGAGAAGTGAATCTTCTGTGGTAACAACCGCCAACTTATTTCTTAGAGTTAATAAAGTGTGTCTGTTTTCTGGGCTATATCTGGCAACATAAAACCCTCAGAGAGCGGCCTGCAAGATCTCCCGCCCTCCTGCCGAACTCAGACACCCCATAACAGTGAGCCAGACCACTGAAACAGGAGTGCTGTCTCCTGTTACAGGCTGCTTTGACCCCTGTGGGAGTCTTGTCAGCATTGTGATTGACCAGAATGGGTCATCTATACTTTGGGTGTCACGGAGCCATGTTGCTAGGAAATGGCATATTACTACTGCCAATCATGTGGCAGCCGTGGTAACCTGAGCAACAGTTGGGGCTTCGTCTCGAACGCACAGAAAGTGGCTGCTGGTGGCTACAGTGTGTATACATTACATCTCGATAGGTTTGACAGGCACAAATGTCGCCATTTTTCATGAAACACAGTGAAACACTGAATCTGAGAGCATTAAATCAGGATGATTTCACTTTAGGTTGACATTGAATAGCTGGAGCTCGACAGTAAAACACACCTGATGTCGTCAATCACGTAATTCTTTTCACCATTTCACTTGTTTTCCCTTTAAAGGCAGAAATCTGCAAAGTGGTAGAACTGGTCTAGAAAATATTTTGGGCACATTTCTTGTTGTTACTGCTTTTTCTGAGAGGCGCCGAGGTGCTTTACTGACATAAGTAATGTCTGTGGCGTGCCTTTGTGATAAATCATGAACCACCACCTGCCAGGTATCGGTTGGTAAGTATTTCCAACAAAGACAACGTTGTGGTTCTCAGCAGATGGACCTCAGTGCATGTGAGATAACATTAAAAGCCGAATGATCTGATTTAGAGTTAATAAAAGCACATGAAAGCCAATAAAGGTGAATCAGCCATCACATTTCTTTTCTGTAGACTGACCTTTGAATGAAAGCCATTTGCATCAGAAATAAAGACAACAAAATATACATCTTCAGTGTGATTTATTTACTAAAATATGACCTCCCCTTTTTTCACTGGCGCCCACCACAGGCTGCTCCGTGTTTACAAAAAATATCACATCTCAGTTGATTTGCTGTGAGAAAATAAAAACAATCAAAGAAGCGAGGAGCTCAGAAAGAGGGAGAGATGTGATTGCAACATTCATTCTTGAAGAAGTTTTAAGACATGACGTATTCAACACCTGTCAAGTCTGGACTGTAAATTGAGGAGAGATTTATATGGTAAACATTAGAGTCAGTTCCCCCCGTACAAAATAAATACAACTTCTCAGTAGGAATAAAGGAAAAAATTAAGGAACCAAAGCAAATGAATGCAAACCAAGTGTGTATGTTGCGCTGGGCTTACATGCATCTCCTGCAGGGAGAAAGCCACTGCAGTCACACTAACACCGATCCGAGGCTGCAGCTCACTGCTGCTTCAAAATCCTCATCATTCGCAGTGAAAACCTTGAAAATCCAAGAGCCTTTACGCACAGCGTCCAACCATCAATTAGGCAAGCCCGTGGGGCAGCAGGAGTCAGCTCAGGGCAGTCATGTCTGCTGCAGAAGCATCCAGCCAATGTGCGGACATGCAAGAGGTGCGTGTCCACTGAATTTTAGGAAGGGGACCTGGTTAGAAACCACAAATCTTGTATATAATGTATAAGCAAAAACAAAACAAAAAAAAAAATGGAGATGCTCTCAAGTCAAAATCCAGGAGTTTTAAGTCCCTCCTAGTTCCACTTGAACCTGCTGCAAAGTCAGAGGAAGCAGCAAGCTGCAGTGATTAAACTTAAAGTAACGATCAGACATTTTTGAGAAGTGTGCTTATTAACTTTCTGGCTCAACACCACAGCTAAATATAAAGCGACAGCCAGCGGCCACTTAGCTTAGCATACAGGCTGAGAATGGAGAGAACTTTACAGGGGGCATGTGTTAACCTATTTCACAAGTAAAATCTCTGCTAGCTGTTTCAGTTTTTACTTTCCCTATGCTAAGCTAAGCTAACTGGTTTCATATTTGAAAAATAAATGTATCAATCTTCTCATGCGGGCTCTCAGCCAGAAAACAAATAAGCATATTTCCCAACATGTCGAACCATTCCTATAAACATTTAAATAGATGGTGCGTCACTGGTATCCAAGAGCTGATGCAGATCCAAGTCTTTGACTGTAAAGTGCGTAATGAGGGTAGTATGGACCTGTGGTAGGCAGAGAGTGCAGGGAGATGGAGGAGGGTCCAGAGGGAAGATGGACCTTGCTGTAGGGGTGATAGCGAGCCAAACCCAGGCTGGGGGGAGCCCTGAGGGAAAGAGAGCTGGGCACGGAGCCTGGACTGCTCTGGTGTGGGAGGTGAAGGTGGCAGGAGGCAGGCCCAGAGGAGGACGCAGAGAGCAGCTTACTGTCCATCCCCACTGGCAGAGCCGTGTGCGTTCGGAGGTGACTCAAGAGTTCGTCTGATGTGGCGAAGCGCTTGTCACACGGTCCTCCGGCCGAGACCCAGTTACAGGCATGTGGCAGGGGGTCGTTGGGGAGCATGAAGCCATAGGTGTAGAGGGGATGAGAGAGGGAGGAGGATGCACTGGATGACAAGGCGCTTTGGTGGAGAGAGTGGAGTGGGTGGGAGGGATACACCAGTGGGAAGCTTGATTTGAGGGTGGAGGAAGGGTCGTGGATGCAGGAGTTACAGTTGCTTCCAAGATGGGACACACTTGGGTAGCTTAGACAATAAGGGTCCCTGCATAAACCCTGCATGAAGGACGGAGGGGAGGCGCCCGTAAGAGGGCTGGAGCTTGGGTGCTTTCCTGGTACTCCCATGCTGAGGCTTGACTTGGTTGGGTCCAGCCCAGGAACAAACTGGGAAGGGTAGCCTGCATAGCCCCCCACTACAGATCCGTGGTAGCCCATATTAGAGGATGGCAGGGGGAAGAGCGGTTGGCTGGTCTTGTAAGGAGAAATGGGTGTAATATGTCCAGGGCCAAGGTTAGGCTGGGTGGACTCTGCTTTACCAACGTCATGGTTGGAGCCTCCATCAGAGCTGCCATTACTGCAGTTTGTGCTGGCTCGAATGTGACTGGAATTTGCGTGGTGTGGACTGTCCGAGCTGGCCTTATTTACATCAGCATCTTTTTTGGGATTATTATTATTATTATTAACATTATTGCTGCTCGTGCTGGTAGGACTGCTCTGCTCATGTGCAGGTTCACCAGTGGGACTCTGGCAGTGAGAGGTGTGCTGTCCACCTGGAGAGTGGCTCTGTTTGGGAAGCTGCTGAGTGTGTCCCGGTGGGGTGCTGCTCCTGACTCTGGAGTTGGGTGACACAGTGTGGGGTGGATAGGACTGCTGGCCATTGCTCGAATTTCCATTAATGGTAGCAGTATTGCTGGTGGGTACCCTGAACCCAACTTTGTCGCTGCTGGAGGTGCTGCTGGTGACTCCCTCTCTGCGACAGTCTCCGCTGCCTTTGTTGTAGGGCTTGAAGCTGGATTTGTCCTCCAGGGCAGGGCGGTGCTCACTGAGTTTCAGGCTGGAAGCTGATGACCGACTGCTGGGCTCCTTGTCCCCCTGGCTGCAAGAGGAGTTGAGCTTGGAGGAGGAAGGAGGGTCTGGTTTTCCAATCTGAGAACAGGTCTGAGCAAGCAGGGCAAGGGGACTCTTCTTTGCATCCAGCTACAACAAAATTAAACACATTTTACTACATTTTTAAATTTTTTTTAGCTTTAGCTTAAAAAAAATAATCTTGCTCTAAAAAACGCCCCTGAAGTAAACAAAACACTCAGAAGTCTTCTGTGGCTTTTTGTAGGCCTGTTAACTGGTATTATGTACCAAATGCTTTACTGCTCTGTATAAATGCCAGAGGGCTACGTGTAACTTCCTAGAAGTCAAAGGGCTGACTTTAAGCTTTAAGCTTCAAACTACTAAAAAATCAGCATCGTTAAGAAGAACAACATTTATTACACTGTCATATACTGTCATCTATTATACTAGAGTATCTTTGGTTTTTAGGAACACGTTTAACACTTGAGGGCTTCACTCTGTGCTTTGGAAAGTTGAAATGGCTTTTTTTTTTGGACACCAAAGCAGATAAATCCTGAAAAAAGAAAATAATCATTGTCACTGAATAAAACAAACAAAACAAACAAAAAAAAAACATAAAATTTTATAATCTTAGCGGCCAACAAAAGGACAATGGCTGAATTATCTTTAAAAAAAAACTCTTCATTAACTTAGTGAATTTATCGACTTATATTAAATCGATTTATATTAAATTGAACAAAATTAAATACATTTCTAAATGGGTTTTTTTTTAATCGCAGTGTGTGTTATCAATCTGCGTGCGTAGTTAAAAACACAGATCAAAGTATTTTATACATTTCCTGAAAATACGCGTTTGTTTTTATCTGTTGTCATAACAGATTTTAATCCCTCTGTTGCGAAAGATCCGGAGATCTGCGGCGTAAAAAGAGCCCTCTCTACACGGGAACATTAGAAAACGGCGTAAAAGTCCATAAATACCTCGATGTTCACTGGTGCGGACGTTAGAGGCTGTAAATATTCCGGGTGTAGCAAGTGTCCGGTGTGCGCCGTCAACATCTTGATAACTCGGATAGGAAGCCGCTTTGCCTGTCGAAGTGGGTCCAGAGGGGTCAACAAAGAGACCACGGCGCCGGGACGGCACTTTTTAGAATCGGTGGTCTCACTGAGCTCGATCCGCGGACTAACTCGATCAGCAGCTGATCCTGAAGGGAGATATTTCATTGGAGAGTGGGCGCAGGGGGGTGGCTACGGACGTGCGTTACTTTTAAAAAATGAAATTAAATAACAATAATAAGAAAAAGAAAAAAACTAAATAAGAAAAAATAAAATAAAAATGGGTTTTGTAAATATAATCCAGCGGATACAAAACACAGATGGGCGTCCTTAAATGTCCCGAAGGACGGAGAAGCCTTTCAGCCCCGGTGCGCTACTTAATTTGGAGCATCCTTGTCCCAAACGCGGCTCTTATATTCCGATTTCAAACCCCACAAAAAGTCCACAAACAAGCACACGATGTCGTTTCTGGCGAGGCGTAAAAGGCCAAAGACCCACTGTACAGCGAGTCCGAGTGTTCAGGAAACGTCCCACTGCGTGTCTTCGCACCGGACTTCAGCAGCTCACTGATCTCAACTGGCGGACTTCAAAGTGCAGCAGCCGCCGAGCGTCCGCTGGGTGGCCGCATCGGTAATGAGCGGGGCGGGGAGGACGTGGGTAAAGGCGGGGCGACGTCAGGCTGCAAGTGACAATCGTTACTCCTTTATTTATATAATCATCCCTGGTGGTGTCAGTGGCTGTATTTACTCAACGAATATACTGAAATATAATTTTCAAGTGTATGCACTCGGGGTACATCTAAATCATTAGGTCTGAAATTGACCAGGCTTGAGATACAATAACTTTACCGAGTGCTGAGGAGTTCTGTTGGCACAGTGCTTGTTATTATGACGCTTAAGAGTAACATTATTATTTCATTGGGTTAAGTCAAAGAGTATAGAGTTAAAGAAAACAAGGGAAAACGATTTACAAAGGAGCATAAAATAACTGTAATTAGATACATGCATATATAAAACACATTCCATGTTTCCCATTCAAACTCACGTTCATAGATATACATTCATAGATATACCCACACAATTCAGTGCCTATTTGTTTTTTATTTATTAAAAAACAGAGGACAGGAAGGAAAACAAAAGTCCCTCAATCCCATTTTTCAAAGGTCCATTAACAATTTATCTGTGAATGATATTTAGCTTAGTTTATGTCTCAAATACTAAATGATGTTCATCAAAACAGCACATCACTTAGTTCCAATAAAAACTGCTGCTTCAAAACAGCATGTCCAAACTTTTGACTGGTACTGTATGTTTGACTTGCTGTACTATTGCAAAAAAACTAAAATAATTTTTAAAAATTACAAATCCCAACAACAGTCGCCTCAAGCGCTTTATATTGGAAAGACCCTACAATAGTACAGAGGAAACCCTCAACTATTAGACGACCCCCTATGAGCAAACAGTTGGCAACAGTGGGAAGAAAAACTCCCTTTTAACAGGAAGAAACCTCCAGCAGACCCAGGGAGGGGCAGCCATCTGCCGTGACTCTTTGTCTTACTTGCCTGTGGTGGTCCTTTGATGGTTTTTGAGACTGAACACAGTTGAAGAAACTTTCAAACTTCCTCAAATTTTCCACATGCTGACCATTTTTTCTAAAAAAAAAAAAATTAACTAATTAATAGAATCAGATCTTGCCATAATATGCATCACTACAGTAGCTGAAGAAGCCTATTTAATGTACACTAACACAACCGATGACTTTAAACACATTAAGAAGGCAGAAAATTCCACATATTAATTGTGAACAAGGCTCATCTGTTAACTGAGGACCATTCCAGGTGACAACCTCGTGAAGCTGGTTAAAATACTGCAAAGCTCTCATCAAGGCACATTCTGAGGAATCTGAAATATGAACTGTTTTTTGTTTATGTCATTTTTGTCAGTGCAAAATTCCATTTATGTTATTTGATAGTTTTCCACTCTGTAATACACTCTATACTACACTGTAGAAATTAAATACATACAGTACACAAAACAAGACCTTTCATAAAGTCCTGTGACTACATTCACAGGACTCTTTGCAGTCCCGTGAAAACCCAAGGGCACCTCATGATTCAATAGCACACAGAACCACCTTTACTGGTCAGTTTGTGTATGACTTTATCAGTCTCTCACTTGTTGTGAAGGGATTTTGGTCCACTCTTCTTTACAACGTTGATTTCGTTCATTGAGGTTTTTGGGCTCAATAAAGTCAACTGAAGTTTGCATGTGTATGGCTCTCTTTTGGTCCTACCAATTCATTTCGATCAGGTTGAGGTCTGGACTTTGATTGGCCCACTGGAACCTGACATCCTGTTATAGAGTCGCTGGACTTCTTGGGATCATTGTCCTGCTGGATGACCCAGTTCGAAGCAAGTTTTAGCTGCCAGATAGTTGGCCTCACATTTGACTCTGGAATACTTTGGGGGAGTTCACGGTTGACTCAATGATTGCAAGGTACCCAAGATCCTGTGGCTGCAAAACAAGCTGAGCTCACCCTTCCACCACTGTGCTTGACAGTTGGTATAATGTGTTTGTACTTATGTGCTCCATTTGGGTTTTGCCAAATGTGGCAATGCATTATTGCCAAACATCTCCTCTTTGGTCTCATCTGTCCAAAGGTCATTGTTCAGAAGCGTTGTGGTTTGTTCTGATGCAACTTTGCAAAGCTAAGCCGTGCTGCCATGCTGTTTTTTAGAGAGAAGACACTTTCTCCTGGCGACCCTTTCAAACAAGTCATGCCTGTCCAGCCTTTTTTTAATTGTACTGTCATGAACTTTAACATTTAACATGCTAAATGAAACCTGCAGAGTATGACATGAAGCTCTTGGGTTTTTTACAATTTCTCAGAGCGTTGCACGGTGTGACCTTGAGGTGAATTTGCTGGAAGCCCCAGCAAATTCACCCCATTTAACGAAATCTTGAGTCCCAACACGATTCAAGAAAAAATATGAAAATTTATTTAAATTTATGCATAATTACTTTGTTTTACTGTATTTTCTTCTTTTCCTTTTCCATTAATACTTTCATGACCCCAGATATATCAGCTGGCCCTTTGGTGAGGCTTAACCCATAGGTCACCAACTGTAGAAAAAACTCCCTCTAAAGCAGCGCCAACATTTAATTAATGATAATGTATTACTCACAGGGCTGACCTGCAGAATGAATACTTTACTTCTGGTGCTATAAGTTTGATACAGTACATCTCTGCTTTTAAATTAAATGGGATCGTGGATGTTCAATAATTGAAAACTTTTTAAAGCATTTAAATCAACAAAAAGCAATGCAACAGTCAAAAAACACTCCATTAACAGCAAATGAGTAGCACTAAAAATGATTTAAAAAAAAAATACACCCAAAATGTTTTGCTGGGAAAAAACCCAACCAAGAGGCTGAGGCCATTTCAAGGAGTCAGTTAATAAATCCGACTATTTGTGAGATGATTAATGGGACAGTAAAGATTATCGACATGCATTTCTAGGTAATTTAAATCATGTCAAGCATTTGCCAAAACAACTTTTTTCCTAAAAGGTCACAATCTAAAGCTTTGGAACTACTTTTTTAATCTTGCACATTATATCTTCTAAACTTGTGATTTTATGTAAGAAACTGAAAGCAACAGCAGTACAGTAAAGTAGACTTTTCAATCTAAAACGTATGGCAGTTGAAATATAAGAAACATTACATGGGTTTTGGTATGAGTCTGTACTGCTTTATTAGGAAAATATTCAATCATATTACTGTTTTGATGTTTTTAATGGTCTGTACAACTGCAAAACTCTTTGATTTTATGTTCCATAAATGACAAAAGATCTTCCAAAGAAATATTGCATTTATTTTGGTAGGCAAATTAATAAGCACGAATGTTATCTGTATCTTTAAATTGGACAATTATATTCTCCAAACCACTGGACAGATGTTATCCTTCATTATAAGCCAAAATTGCTCAATCTATGGTTTCCTACATCACGATCTGCACAAAAACTAAAACTGTTTGGTGGTTTTCCAAAGTCTTGTCAACCATGGTTAAGAGAAAATATCTGACTTTTTCTGAGGTCATGGAGAAACAACTTCATTTGGGCAACAAAGCAGACAATCTGCTAACCAGTCCTAACCAATGGGTCATAAGGTTGTGTGCTACAAATATTTGGCACATGACATTGCAGTGTTTCAATAAAACCACAGAATCACAAGCAAATTTGGAAAACTAAACTTTACTCAAATGCAGTTTCGACTCGCGTCATTTCCAGCTCGTGAAACACGGATCAAAGGGAAGGACGAGAACTTTCATTAAAAAAAACGGTCTGCTGTCAACTTCACAGAGAGGGATACCATGAGTGTGCTGGGACGCGGTACAAAAACCTCTTATTAAAACTAAAAAAAGCTTTGCAAGTGTAATGGTGCAGAGGACAACGTGTGCAGATACATGAGTCATCTTTCAGCTGACGACAAGCAAAGCACTGCATAGAGGACAAACACCAAAAGGGCTTTGCATGTCCAGATGCTTGGTTTTCATTGCCAATGAATTGTGGTTCCATTACTGGTGACAGCATTGTGCTAGCAAAAGAAAAAAAAGAAAAGTGAAGCATGAGCCATGTTACCAGCTGAGCAACGTTTATATGCCACAGCCAACCTGAAAATTTTTGCTGACCATGTCCATCCCTTTATAACTACCGTGTGCCCATCTTCTGATGGCCACTTCCAGCAGGATAACATGTCATGTCACAAAACTCAAACCATCTCAAGCTGGTGTAAGTTCACTGCACTCGAATAGCCCCACCGCCTCCAGATCTCAGTCCAGTAGAGCGCCTATTGGATGTGATGGAATGGGAGAGTCAAATCATGGATGTGCAGCCGACAAATCTGCAGCAACCGTGTGATGCTGTCACGTCAATATGGACCAAAACCTCAACTTCAAAGAATTAAGACAGTTCTGAAGACAAAAGGGAGTCCAAGGAGATACTAGCAAGGTGTACCTATTAAAGTGGCCGGTGAGCATTCTTTCTTTTCTTTTTACATATATCTGGCACCATATTCTGCATACAAAACAGTGTACAGGGTGTTCTTTTAATCATATGAGTTGCAGAACAAAAGGAGACTGAGATAGCTGAGAGAAGACCACAGACTTAATGCTAAACCTTGAAAGGTGTCCTCGTCTGTTTACAAGCCGCTTCACATTGAGACATTCTTATTATATTAAGACTCAAATGTCACTTTACCGTGCACCGCCTTTTAACCTTTCACTTTAACTTTTAGGTTAGCATTTACTTTTGACATGTGGAGTGACACATCATTTGTCTTCTGGCTTTTGCTCTGAGCAAATCTAAGCACACAAAAATCAATAAAGTATACACAACGTGTGACACTGCAGTCCAATTTCTTTTATTAATTTATGCCATTTTCACCAGTGTAGAAAAATGTGATAAAGACAAATCACCTCTATATTAATGGTTATATAAATCTGGAATGTTAATAACTTTATTGCATTACCGCCTGCTGACTGACTCTGCAATGAGCTAATTTTGTTAACCTAATTATACAATGAATTGGTTAAAGTACTTAAAAATTATGGCTGACAAGAACTATTAGCAGAAGCCCAAAATAGTCTGAATCTAAGGGCCTTTGATTCTCTGAATCCGTCGCAGCCTCAATTGAGTGCAAAATCATTCCTAATCCTTCATAACCTGTGGGCACAAGCCTGCATAATGTGAATTAGCTGACGGATTTTTGTACATATCTTGCAGGGTCCTCCTTAATCGTCAAAAGCAATGGTTCCCATGTAAATATAAAGAGAGGGTGATAAGTTAATACTTGTGTTAAAGCAGAGTTCCTGCTAGAAATGCTGTCAACTATGAAAATCCTTATTTTGAAATTATTATAATTTTTAAAAATATATTTCTTACAGCTCTTGTTAGCGATCTGAAATCAGCCACAGGGGTGTGCACTTAATTTCCCCAAGGGTCCACATGTGAAACTGTTGTGGAGGGCCACACCAATGAGCTGAACTCAATTCTGCTCAATTTTATCTCTTTGTAAGCGTCTTGGTGAAGCCGTCCACAACAGTCCCAGTTTCTCATGTGGCCCCTTGGGAAAACGAATTGCCCACCCCTGAATCAGCAGATCGTTCAAAAACAAATATTTGGTTAAAGTAGTTGGTACCTTGACCTCATGCCTTAAACAGCAGCACAGTTACTCACAACCATCCATCAATGTCACATTCGTGATAAGAAGCAGAGAGTGGGTGCACCATCTCATCAGGAAACAAGGTCAGAGTGTGCAGCACTGTAGAGCAGACAACAGGGAAACCAAAAGAGCAAGAGCAGCAGTGTGATCTATGTGCTGCTATAGCAGTCTAATGCTGGGAGTAAAATACACAAAATTAGTCATTACAGCAGACTGAGAAAACATTAAGACAGTAATAGGAAAATTAAGTACTTAAATGGAATGAATTTATTAGGCAAAGTGAGTTTTAGCACAACAAAGTTAGTAGCACAACATTATCATCATTTCTCACAAATATCCTTTTGGTGAAAATATAGGTGGCGGTTCTAGAAGAACAGCTAGAAGGTCTGGGTTCAATTCCACCTTGGCCTGGGCCTTTCTGTGTGGAGCTTGCATGTTCTCCCCGTGTCTGCGTGGGTTTCCTCCCAAAGACATGCAGTTATTGGGGTTAGGTTAATTGGTGATTCTAAATTGCCCATAGGTGTGAATGGTTGTCTGTCTCTCTGTGTTAGCCCTGTTACAGGTTGGTGATCTATACAGGGTGTACCCTCTCGCCCTATGACAGCTGGGATAGCCTCCCTCCGCCCCCCACAACCATGAACAGGATAAGTAGAAGAGGATGGATGGTAAAAAATATATGATCAGGGCTGGTGTAAACTCCATTAAATATGACCTTTAAACAACTAATAACAGGCCACATCTCAACCACATATTTGTGGCAGGCTAACAAATGTGTATCCATCCCAGGGCATCGAATCCTGCTGTTCTGTCAGATGATGCTAATGGTGCAGAGTTACACAGAGGGTGCCCTTTGGCATTGTTGCCTGGATGAACCGAGGATAGCACTATTGGACTCTGACAGTTGACGGTCACCTTTTAAAGAGTTATAAAACATTTTACAGTGTGATAAAGTTCACATTTGAAGGCTTGGGAAGTTTGTGAACTAGGAAATCATGCCTCATGTCCAATTTTTATTTAGTGATTTGGTTTATTTTCATTATGTTTTTGCTTTTACTATCACTGGTTATACTTAAGTACAAAGAAAGAAACCCCCTAAGAACCCAATTGTGGTTTGGGTTAAAAAACCACAGTACTACTGGCGGTTTACATCACAAACCCCCAGCAGTACATTAAGTGTGGCTATGTTGTGTTCTGGTTCCTAGAATTCCACTAGAACTACCAGAAAAATATCAATGGGTATATTTTTTTTTACACAACCCACGTCAAGCTGCACAGAGCAGATGAGGAGGGCAGGAAGTCAGACAGTGGAACAGAGTAGAGAATCCAGGCCAACTTTCAAAATAAAAGACCCCACACAGACTAAACATCCTTCTGAAACACTTCCAGTGTGATTTGAACATCTGCAAATAAGAGAACAAAATGCCCGAGAAGCAATGCCACAGACGCATAAGGTATATTCCTGGGGTCACCCTGCATATTAAAAACAGACACTTATGTGATGCCAAGTGGGTCCTTTGGACGTTTTTCCTTGTTTGTGAATTACAAACAAGGAATTGCAAGTGTGGATGTCTTCAGAACAGGAAATATTAGCAGGAGAACAGTTTTGGGTGAGAAAGAAAGACCAAAAGAAGGTGAGCAGAGAAAAAAAATGGGAAGGTCAAATACTAACAAAGAGGCCTCAGTAAACAATAGAGCTCTTCCCTTTAGCCTTCAATGGTTTGCCTTGAAGTTGATCATTAATAAGCAGTGGCAAACTGAGCGATAACTACTTCCTGTTGTTTAATTCAAAATTACTTTCCTCTTGTTCTCTTATCTAAAAATAATACTCAACAAAACAATGGAACCAAATTTGAAAAGACAAACTAAAACAGCTCTTAAAGAGCCCCTCTACAACACCATATCATAAACAATGTTGGTACTGTGCTAAAAGCCAAAGAGGGATTCTTTTTTGCCTTTGATGTGGCATTTAGTAACCCTGTGGAAACAAAGCAGATATGACTTTGTCATATCTTTGTTTTTTGTTTTTTTAATATTCTAAATCAAGATGAAATAATTAAACACAAAAACCTATAAAACTCTCTTAAAACACTTTGTGGCTACATACAATATATGATAAAATTCAAATTTAGAAGGCTAGTTAATTGGTATTTAAGGCTGTTAGCCTTCTTCTTCTTCTTTTGGCTGTTCCCATTAGGGGCCACCACAGCAGGTCATCTGTGTCATCATCTTTGTTCATCCTGGTCACTCCCAATAAAAATCTCTGTCACCTCCAGCCCTCCTACCATCTCCAAGCCATACATCATAGTAGGTCTAAATTGCAAACCTTCCCTTTCATTCTTGCTGCTATCCTTCTATCACAGTCACCCCTGACACTCATCTCCACTCACTCCATGCTGCTTGTACTCTCTACTTCACCTCTCGTGTGCACTGTCCATTGCTGTGAATGGTTGATTCCAGGTAGTTTACCCTCTGGGGTCTTGTGCATAATTGGCCATTTTTGACCACTTTTGATTTTACCTTTCTATTTCACCTTAAAAACTGTTTATCTTGCTTTGTTTGGTATCCTTCTTTTCAGCACAACCTCACAAGTGTGACTGAAAAGTTTGTTGTTTTTTTAAACATACAACAAAACAGGAAGCAATCCAAGTGTGCAAACCTCTACCTTTTAAAAGTTTTTTTTTTTTTCTGTGCCTAAATGCTTCCTATTGAACATTCATACTCTGATGAACACATTGGGAGCAACTTGGGGTTTAAATCTTGTCCAAGGATACTTTGGCATGGAGACTGGTGCTGCAAGCAATCAGACTATCAACCTGCTGTACCTCTTGAGCCACAGCCACTTCCCAAACCCAGTAGAATTTTAAGCATAGTTAGATGAAGGCATTTTATGAATGTTTGACCTTATTTCACCTCAAAGAAGAGGTCAGCGGTCCAAAGTTGTGTGATATTTGGAATCCCTGTATATCATTCTCTATATGTTGTTAAGCTAAGCAATGGCAATAAAAAAATAAAATAAAATAAAACCTCCTGTAGGCCCACCACCCGCAGGAGGCGTCGTAGGGGTCGGGTGCAATGTGTGTCGGGTGGTAGCCAAGAGCGGAGGCCCTGGAGGACCGATCCCCGGCGATCGAGACTGGCTATTGGGACATGGAATGTCACCTCTCTGGTGGGGAAGGAGCCTGAGCTAGTGCGTGAGGTTGAGAGATACCAGCTAGATATAGTTGGGCTCACCTCAACGCATGGCCTTGGCTCTGGAACCAGTCTCCTGGAGAAGGGCTGGACTTTGTTCCAGTCTGGAGTTGCCCTCGGTGAGAGAAGGCGAGCGGGGTGGGTATTCTTTTATCCCATCGGCTTGCTGCCTGTACGTTGGAGTTTTCACCGGTGGATGAGAGGGTAGTTTCCCTGCACCTTCGGGCTGGGGAACAGGTCCTGGTTGTTTGCGCATATGCGCCGAATGACAGTTCAGAGTACCCTTTTTGGAGTCGCTGGGCGGGGTGCTGGAGAGTGCTCCATCTGGTGACTCCATAGTCTTGCTGGGAGACTTCAACGCTCATGTGGGCAATGACAGT
>JASGAU010385157.1:0-14616 GCA_030220045.1 Australoheros facetus | reverse complement strand
ATTGTTTCGTGTGCGAGGAGAGATCATTTTGTGCTCGAGGACAGTTTGTAAAATATGTTTGTAAAACAGGTTTTATTTGTGTGAAACCTTTTGGCAGGAAATGACCTCCATACTGCGGTCTTTGTCGCTTTTGTGTTGACTTCATGTTTCAGCCGTTTTGTTGCACAGCTTCATTACCGCAACAACACAAACCATCAAAACATGCACAACAGCTGCAGCTATTAAACATGTTTGCTGTGAGTCTGGGCTGCTCTCACAGATGCACTGTGACAATAAGATGCAGGTTTAAGCCAAAGCACAGCTCTGCAGCCTGCATCAAGAACCCCGACCCACAGTCAGGTACGACTAGAACCAGCCTTCATTTCCCTCTTTTCCCTATTTGCTGTTTCCAGTGTTCTGGAAGCATCTCCATTCGTCACACGTTGCATAATAACGTGTGGGTCACAGGTCACCACCATGACCCAGGCTAGATAAAATCCAGGAAGGTTCTGATTAAGCAAATATATTACATAGGTTGCAGCCCATAAACACAGAGAAGAGACTTCAGTTGTAATTTTATGAAGTGGTGAAAACTGATGATATGAAAAGATTTGTCAGCCAGATATGATTTAGAGAACTGATGGTCTCTGACAGTGATTGATGCAGGAGGGCCTGTTGCTGCACATGAATGTGGAGGAAGGATGCTCTCCTTTACTCAATTAGAGGCGGTTACAGGCGTCCAGCATTAAAATATTAGTAATGTTAGAGCATAAAAAGGAAAATGATCTACTCTTTATGCAGAGATGCATAAACTCAGCGGTGGGATTTTTCGCCCGCTGCCGCCGCGCTGTCGGACCCTCGCTGTGGCCCCAGCTCCGCTGTGACGCACGGAGGTGGTCTCCCTGTGCGTGAGACCGACTCCTCTCTTTTACTGCTCCTCCACAAACGTATTGTTGCCGTTAAAGGTTTGTGGTATGGTTCTGGTTAGTGATGTAAGAGGGGTGTGATGGCACAGCCCTCAGCCTCCACCAATGGAATTATGGGCCGGGCTCAACTCCCATTTTCGGGGCTCTTGCTATAAAGCCGGGCTCATACATCCTGGCTTCTATTGTTTAATTTGCCTGAGAGTGATTAAACTGCGCTGCTGCTTTTGGATCAATCATGAGGCAAGTAAACATTTTTATTTTGCCTTTTTAAAGCTCTATAATTTTATTAAATGGGCTGAAATAAAATAACGTATGAACTGAATTAATTGCACGTTTTCAAAGATTATTAGTGATGCACAACTTTATGTTTTAATGCAACCACTCAGTTTCGTCATAGAACAATGAATGAGTTATGAATGACGCATTCACGGATGAAGAAAATATGCTCGTTTCCTCCAAGCTTGAATAGAAGAGCCTTTGAATGATGAATGAAAATGTAACCAAGCAGATGTTGATGAGAGAAAATTATTCAGGCAAATAAATCCTTTCTTTTTCTTTCTTTTACCTAAAAAAATAAAAATCCACCTCCATCACACGGATGTGTGCTGGCTGTCGCTGGAAGATTTTTAGTATTTTATTTCTAATTGAATTTGACATAATGCAAACAGAAAAACGTTCCCACAGTCAGGAGTGAAGAACAGTAACACCAAAGTTTTATTTTTTCGGTGATTCTGAGATGACGGAGCCGCGCACGCTGGAGGAAAAGACAAAACTAAACAAATAAATCAAATAAAAACGAAATTAAACAATTTATTATTATTTCTTAGTTTATTTATAAAGAGCCATTAAAAGCATCAACGCAATAATAAAAAGACAAAGGCCCAGATTAAATGCTTTAATTTATTTAATGACGCTCAACTTCTGTCCACACTAAAAAAGTTTCAGATATTAAAACATTTTGGAGAAATAATCGGGATAAATACAAAAGAAAATTTTAAGTAGAACCATTGAATGCTTAAAAATAAAAGTAAACGAAGCTCCTAATTAATTAATTAATTAATTAATTAATGTAACATTTTCATATTCATTGTTTACTTCAGCCATCAATTTAATTTTACACACTTTTATATACTGAATTTTAACTTTATGTTTGTGTTTATGCATTATTAGCTATGCCCCCCACCATTCCATACAAACCTCACTGCGGGGGGCGGGGGGGCGGCATAGATAAATAAATAAATACAGTGCACATGAATCAGTGATGATGTTTCTGTATTGGCTTTTATTTATTTTATATCTTTGCATTAATTTCCCAGTTTACTTATTTTAGAAAATGATACATTCATTAATAAATAAATAAATAAATAATAGCAACGTGAATAAATCTGGGATTTAATAATAGATCCAGAAGCTGTTTGATTTTTTTTTTCTTAAATACAATTTTAATTTCATCATTTACTTCAATTCATTAACTGTGGATTTACAGTATAAATATGAGAATTTGCACTCATTACAGTATTTTGAAAGGATGAAGTTTGTTGCGTTTCACAGATTGAATATGAAGTTAATATCTGCGAGTATAAAGAACAGCATATTATGAGGTTGAGCTGCATTAAATGAGGCGCTGCGGTCTGTGGGACTCACTGTCCAGCATCCTTTTCAGTTCTAGGACGGACAGCAAGTCTTACTTGGTTCAGATGAATGGGAATGGAGTTCACGGCAAAGCCCTGAATGGAAACGGAGTCAACAGAAAGGCGCTGCACGGGAACGGCATCCACCACGTCAACATCAGCGGCACCTTGTATCCGACCAAAATGAAGAGTCGCCGGCAGAGGTGGGAGGTGAAGCCTTCGGAGATGGCCAACAACACGCTGAACCCCATCAGGGCCATCGTGGATGGGATGAAGCTCACCCCGAACCCCGACAAGCCCATGATCGCACTTTCCATAGGTGGGGAGCTCTCTGCACGCATAAACTGGGGACTTAAAATTCACTTTAAACTCTTTTTGCACAGATATTTATAAACTCCATATCGTGACTGTTTGCTTTTTCTAACTGCTGATTACCATCTTTCTGCTCAGGGGATCCCACTGTGTTTGGAAACCTGCCCACAGATGATGCAGTTCTTCAGGCCATGAAAGATGCCATAGACTCCCAAAAATACAACGGCTATGCGCCCTCTATCGGTGAGTGAGTGAAACGACACGAAAACAAAATATACATATATTTTTTCAAGCCAGACGGAGAATCCTGTAGAAAATCTGCAGTAATGGATCCTTTCTCTGTGCACACTGACAGGTTACCTGAAGAGTCGTCAGGCGGTGGCAAACTTTTACAGCTGCCCCGAGGCTCCAATAGAGGCAGAGGTGCTCCCTCTTCACACACATCACCCTCACTCTGCTCCTGAATCTGAATCACACCATTACTACAAACTCAGCAGTGCATCCTGATATCAGCCCGGATTTGTGCTTTTCTCCAAACTAAAGTGGACCCGCTCTCTCTTTCAGGATGTGATTCTGACCAGTGGCTGCAGTCAGGCCATTGACCTGGCGATCAGTGTCTTATGCAACCCAGGGGACAACATCCTGGTGCCGTGCCCCGGCTTTTCTTTATATAAAACTCTGGCTGTTTCCATGGGCATCGAGGTCAAACTCTACAACCTGCTGGTAAGTGTGGGTTTGGGGACAGCTGGATAGTTTACAGATGTGTCTTATTTAATGCTGACCTGAGGGGTAAATTCTTTGGGGCTGGGACTGTGGTCATTATGACATTTTGTACTCATATGTTCAAGTATATCAAGAATGGATAAACTAAAACAGATGTTCCACACTCAGCACTCATAAAGCACATAAAACGCAGAGACAGCATATCTGTGAATTTGTCCCTGAAACACTGACTGACCTCAGCACAGTTTGGGAGCGTCTCATGTGAATGAAGCAGGTGATGGCGGGAGGACGTGGAAACATCATCACTGATATTTATTTATGTTTCCTGGTGCACATTTATTTCCTGTTCAGTAGGTTCATTTATATCACAGAATCACATTTATGAGCATCTAATTTGTAAAGCAACTAAAGCTGATGCAATAACAAGTTTTTACTGAAATGAACGTGAGTTTGAAGTGGCATAAAATAATAGAGAACAGTGAAGTAATAGTAATAAAAACTCATTGCACCTGTGGAACTTTTTACAGCTTGTATAAAGCTTTTTACAGCTTGTTACAGCTTGTATAAAGCATCTCCTTGCAACACGTCATCAGTGAAACCTCTGTCCCTGAACATCATTAGTACATAAACATGTATTATTGTAATCTTGATATGCTTTGGGTCACAGCCAGAGAAGTCGTGGGAGGTTGACCTGCAGCACATGGAAAGCCTGATTGATGAGAGGACATCCTGTCTAATTGTCACCAACCCATCCAACCCGTGTGGCTCCGTTTTCAGCAAGGAGCACCTACAGGAGATCCTCAAAGGTCGGCTGCTCTCCTGCCCCGAACGGCAAAGAACTCCAGTTCTGCTTTTAATTCAAATCAAACACACAACATCTCTGAATCAGTCCCATTCTTCTTTTGTCCAGTGGCCTCCAGACACTGTGTTCCCATCCTGGCTGATGAGATCTACAGTGATATGGTGAGTGCAGCATGTCAACACAAATCTCAGCAGGTGGGCTTGGCTTTGTGTAACACCAGCGAAGCACTTTTTTAAACATAGTGACAGTAGAGGTTCTGCTTCATTTGGTGGTGTTTGCCTTGGTTCTGCATGTGGGGAACCACTTCCTGTTAGTATGAGTTACAGCACAAACTAAACCAGTTTCCTTTAAAGAGTTCAGCTTTGATTAAATGGAATAAAGTTAGAACAGATTTTTGTTGTAATAAACAGAATTACATCATCGGCGTATAGTGACCGTTCAGTCTATACTGAGTCTGTCCCACTGTTACTCTTTACAGATGTGGGTGTGATCCTACAGCTATTGCAAAAGGTTTGATTGCTTGTATGAACAGCAGTGGAAACAGAGGAAAATGACACTGTGAAATATTCTGATTAGATTTCTAACTTTTCCAACACATTAAACCTACAGAAGCCTATTCAGCATCTGAGGATAGCAGGGCGCTGTCTAAAATCTCTTTATAATATTTAGCACCCATTACATTAGAAGCAGGCAGCCCAGTGGTGTGGTGTTTAGCACTGTTGCCTCACAGCAAGAAGATCCTGGGTTCAAATCCCCGTCTGGCCCTGGGCCCTTTTCTCCCTGTGTCTGCGTGGGTTCTCTCCAGGTGCTTTGGTTTCCTCCCACAATCCAAAGACGTGGGGTTAGCTTAACTGGTGATGCTAAATTGCCCCTAGATGAAAATTGTATTATATCTATTAGCCCTGTGACAGGCTGGAGACCTGCCCAGGGTTACCCTACCATGTCATGGATTAGCAGAAGAAAATAGATGTGCTATAAACCCTTCCTTCCACTTACAAATTATTTCTGGTCGTTATTGCATGTTTTTCTAAAATGTTGCATAATATTTTACTTTAAACAAGCATATTGTCCTCATATTTGTTAAAACGTTTAATTAGAGTCAAAATTCTTGTGAATTCTCTTTGAAGCCGTCAGTAACATTTTTATAGAATCAAGTATGAAGATGGGTAACTTCAAATGCTGGTTACATATGCTGTTACAACATGAGCGTGTTTGGGACAAAGACTTGGCATCTGTGCCAGCCTGGGAACATCTGTACTGGTCAAAGTTTAGTTGAAGGTCATGCAAATATGTGCACAGATACACACAAACAGACACACTCTTTGCCAGCATTCATTTTGTTTGTCAGCTCACAGAAATGAGGCAACAGCACAGGAATTTTCCACTGACATGAATTCAGACTTTGATTCATAAATGACATTTTAGTTCTACACGATTATTCAGTCTCCTTCATTTAAAGAAACTCTGGAGTTGAGATGAAGCTTTGTTAGCTCACAGAGAAACACTGAGGACTCGTGTCGCAGCTGCTTTGCTCTCTGGTTGATGATATTAGCCTCAAAGAGGAACTTTTGAAGGGTTATGTTGTGTTGTGGGGGCTGTTTGTGACTGTAACAGTTTATCGGTGGGGTTACTGGGTGCATCCACAAACCGCCTCAGCACCACTGGACCATTCCACATTGAATATATGCAGAGCAGAATGACTTTGCACTTTTCTGGCTGCATGTGTTTGCAATTACTGCAGCTGTCTGGTTTTGTTACAGCAGAAACTGGGGAGTAAGGGGGCGTGCGGTGGGTGGAGAGCTGGTTGGGGTGCACTGGTGAGGCCTGTATTTCAGTGAGTGGAGGATCGGGCTGTCTGTGAACTGCACGGCCCACTGAGTTTCAGTCAGTGGGTCAGAGCCACCGTTCCTCACCTCTGTGAGCCCTTCAGAGATAAATAGTTTTTATGGGGCACGTCTGCACAGTCAGCACGCTCTCTGTGCACATGTTTGACCTGTATATGAGTCAGTGCTATAACACATCAGGCACACAATAACCCATGCATTTACTCCACGTTATCTAGCTAGCCTTTTATTACATCACAGCTCTCCATGTGGATCAGAGCTTTACAGCCATCCTCCTCTTACTTAATTCATGCTCGAGTTAAAGAGGAGAGGCATTTCAGACAGCGTTGTGCCAAAAATGCTTTGAAGTGGTGCGTTATACAAGCACATTTGTGCTGTTATGTCATTCATCTCATTCTGGCCAATAGGATGCGGGGCAGTGTCCTGCTCCACGTCACGCAGCTTTAATGAGAACCAGCTTTCCGTGGGGGAAACATTTCTCTGTGGTTAACTCGGCCTCAGCCTCCCTGAACTCTTTAACTCTCTTTGTTTCGCTCTTCAGAGTCAAACGAGTTTTTACTTTAGTCCTGTGGAGAGCTCAGAGCTACAGCAGCCCCCGCTCCACGCTGTCAGCTTAATGTGGGAGGCTTTCACAAAAAATACCATACACGATCCATGTGCAAGTCATCCAGAAACCCCCCCGGGGCTCACCCAACCTTAAACCTTCACTCTAATCAGAACAAGGATGGGTGGATCAGTGGGTGAGCCACATGTCTGTGGTGCAGGTGGCTCGGGTTTACGTCCAGCCTGCGGCCCGTTCCCGTCTCTCCACACTGATGACGATGGTGTTCATTAACGTTGTTTTGAACTTATCTGTGACTAATGTAAATATGAACCCGCTGCCTGTGTTTTAATAACTGGGGTCAGAATAAGAACCGTTCTGCTGCCCTTCCCATGAAACCTCTGGGTGCTCTTTAAGCAGCTGTTAGTGAACAGGGAGCTGGAATCCATGAAACCTCATCCCAAACTTTACTCAGAGGGATTCAAAGGCTTTAAGAAGGCAGGTGGTGGGAGAATCCAAGCTGACTGGTTTTTTGCCTAAGCTGAAACATTTTGTGAACATGCATTCGTCTCTCTTCATGACACCTGGCATGAATTCAGGTCAGTGGATGGAAGATCAGTTCTATTTTGACTGAAGTGTTATGAGAATAACTGCACTCAGTATTGAGCTGCTACATTTCAAACACTGGAACAAATGAGACAAACATCAAAGCCTTTAAAAGGAATCACAGAGCTCAGTAAATGGGAAACGGCCCATATAAAATTCAGGAATCTTTATGGGCAGTCAAAAAACCTGAAGCCCGCTTCCACTCATCATTTAATTTCTTTATTTTTCCTTCAGGTTTTCCCAGGCTGCAGCTCTCCTTCAGTGGCATCTCTCAGCAGTGACGTTCCCATCCTTTCCTGTGGAGGGCTGGCTAAACGCTGGCTGGTCCCTGGTTGGAGGATGGGATGGATCCTCATCCATGACAGGAATGATGTATTTGGATCCCAGGTATGATCCCATTTTGCATTGCTTCAAAAGAGAGAGAACAGTTAGACCTGAGTAGATAAACCAGAGCTCCTGTTACCAGGAATACACAGAAATCCTGTGAAAGGCATTCAGCATGTCTCACACCTTTGCTGGCAATATGTCAACAATGACATTTCTAATGTTTTTAACAAAAAAGCGTCTCAGGTTGAATGATGAGAAATGTTACCAGCGTTCTAAATGACAGTTTGACCTGATGGGGGCAGTGCTGGCTCACTACTTCAGCCCCAGACCCAGTGACACATTTACCTGACGCTCACACTTCTCCGCTCCAGATTCGACAGGGTCTGGTAAAACTGAGCCAGCGTATTCTGGGAGCCTGCAGCATCGTCCAGGGGGCGCTGGAGAGCATCCTCAACAACACTCCTCAAAGCTTCTACAGCGACACCATCAGCTTCCTCAAGGTGACAGCGGGGCCAAACCATTGGGAAAATGTTTTAATGTGTCCCATCTTTATGATTTATGGGAGTTTGTATAGTGCTAGCTGACCGCTACCCCAGCTACAGCAGAGATACTTCATGTTGTAATATATACTGTGGTGTGTTTGACAGAAACCTTCAGAATATACTTTACATATTAACTTGGATACTGTGCTTTTTTGCCAGTTTTATGATATTTCAGCATCTTTAATTTGGGGGCTGTAGTTTCAGGTGGTTTAACTTCTTTAGAGTCGATTCGCTGTCAACACCATTCCCTTGAAACCAGTAAAGTTTCCAAAATGTTTCAGGAAGTGGAATTCTTACACAATATTCAATATTAAAATATCTATTTTCTAGTTAGCATAAAACGTGTATTTCTCTGCTACGTTTCCTGTCCAGCTGATGTGGACTTTTAACATTTGAATCCTTTTTCTTGTATCTTCAGACTGAATGGTTTCTCTCTCTTACTTCCTCAGTCCAACTCAGAGATCTGCTTCAGCGAGCTGTCCACGGTCCCCGGCCTGAACCCCGTCATGCCTTCGGGAGCCATGTACATCATGGTCAGTATTTGCAGTTCGCTCCAAATTTTGTGTCAGGATGGATTTACAGCAGGCACGGTGAATTTTTATGGAATCCCTCCCACATAAAGATGGACACTGTGTGTGCACACTGTCTGCTCAGCCTGAACATCGAGCACCATCAGTGGACAGATGTCCTCGTACTGCTAAAGTCTGAGCCTGTCCATACAGACTAAATAGACACATTAACTCCAGTAATCCATACAGTGAGACACACGTGGTGTTCAGAAGACACGGAGCTTCTCCAGCACCTTTTTGCCTCATTGGTTCAGAGTCTTTTAAATAATTACATATAGTTTAAATCCTGTTTTGCTGACTCCGAGCAGGGCTCCATAGTTTGTATCTCCTGCTGCCCATAACATAAAGTCTGATTGATGGGGTGCTGCTGAGATGGTGGCACCACCAGCAGGTTCTCCATCACTGCAGAGGACTTCTGAAGCTCTGTCAGAGTGACTGTTGGGTGCTTGGTCACCACCCTGATCGACGACCTGCTTGCTTGGTTATTGCATTTAACCAGACTGGCAGATGTAGTAAGTTATTCACCGCTGAGGCCGCTGAGCTCCTGGGGACACTCTTGGATCGGTGCTTCATCGTGGTTTTATCACAGAGATCTACTTCATGGCTTTGTGTGTTTGTCCTCACATGAACTATAAAATGTGGGATGTAAACAGGTGTGAGCCATTCTCAACTCTGTCCAGTCAAATCAAGTTTCAGATTCAGGCAAACAGGAAGTAGCTGAGAACAAGGTGGAGCTACAGCAAAGGGTCTGAATACTTGTGTAAATGAGAGATTTTCATTCTTGCTTTCTTGTTGTAAGTTAGTGATTGGTGGGTAAATGAAATCCTTCAGGTTAAAAATCAAACCACAGCACTAATGAAGAGTGCACACAGTAAAGTCTGAAAGAAATGCAGAGTTCGAAGGTCGAAGGGGGTCGTTTTGACTGTTGGGTTTTCTCTGTATTATTGTAGGGTCTTTACCCACAATACAAAGCGCCTTGAGGCGACTGTTTGTTGTGATTTGGCGCTGTATAAATAAAATTGAATTGTGTTTCCATCTTTCAGGTTGGGATTGACCTGGACCACTTCCCAGACTTTAAGAACGACGTGGACTTCACTGAACGTCTGGTGACCGAGCAGTCGGTCTTCTGTCTGCCTGCTTCGGTGAGACGCCGTCACCTTTCCTCTCACCGCTGATCCTTTTGTCCTCACGTTACTGAACTCCGTCCTTTCTGTCCTCGTGCAGGCGTTCGAGTATCCCAACTTCTTCCGCATTGTGGTGACAGTGCCAGAGGAGATGATGCTGGAGGCTTGTGCTCGGATCAGGGAGTTCTGCCAGCGCTACTATCGGCCTCGCAGCTGTGACAGCAATGACCTGGACCAGTGATGCTGTGGAGCTGTGCCCGTCTCACGGCTCTCAGCTTCACTTTTAAAAAGCTGCTGTGGCAGCTAAAAGCATGTGGCAGCAGATCTGATGGTTTAATTTTGGATGTAAACTCTGAGAAATGAACAAACGCGATATTTATATTTTATACAGATGACTTGCATTAAGCTGTACTTGTGTATTTATAGACGTTGTGTAGCAACTCTTTGATATAATCTGCAGATAGACAAAGCAAACATACGCTGGCTTCTTTATTAGCTTATACTGATCTATAAGTAGAGCGAGGGAATGTGTTTGAATATTCGTTTATATATTTTATAATCCCCTGCATACGCTGTGTAAATCTGCATGAGCATCTTTATCATAATTCAATTCTATTCAGTTTTATTTATATAGCGCCAAATCACAACAAATAGATGCCTCAAGGCGCTTTGTATTGTGGGTAAAGACCCTACAATAATACAGAGAAACTCTCTCTCATAACTCTCTCTGTACTTGAAAATAGTAACTATGTAACTGCATCCATCATCTAGATGGATGGATAAAGTATAAATGTGTATTTTCAGACAACCTTTTGCTTTGTGGTATCGTTAATAGTGAACTAATAAACTGCGCTGATATAACTTGTGTTGATTCATATAAGAAAAAGTTACTGACCTGGACTCTTCATGTTAAAGTATGTTTCAGGCACAAAGACATAAATATGTCATACAGAAAACAGAACAAAGTATAAGTGGAAACAAAAGAGTAGCAGATTAAGAGGCAAAAATGGTAAACGGACTAGTTCTTATATAGAGCACTCAAAGCGTTTATACAACACGTTTTACATTTACCCATGCATACAAGCACTTCCATATTAATTAAGCTAAGTGCTTTAATTATCTAACATTCACACTCCGACGGTTGCGTCGGAGAGCAACTTGGGGTTAAGTATCTTGCCCAAGGTTACATTGGCGTGTAGCCCGGAGTAGCCAGGAATCGAACCGCTGACCTTCCGATCAGTCGGTGACCTGCTCTACCTACTGAGCTACAGCCACCCCAGAGTTTGTATCATTCTAACTCCTCCTGAACCCTCTCAGGCAGCTTTCTTTAAGCAGGAACAGTTCTCCAGGATTCTTGAAGGACATTCAGAGCTCTTCTTTGGTTCTGTTCTCTGTCAGGATGATCCCACACTGCTTCAGTAATGTTGAGGTCTGGGAAGGCCGATCCATGACTGAGTGTTCCTCTGTGTATTTTACTATCCAGGGATGCTTTTCCTGCACTGCCAGTGTGCGTTCATGATTCCATCAGTGTTGATGAGCTCTCCAACACCACTGGCTGAGCTGCAGCCCAAACCATGACAGAGCCTCCACCGTGCTTTACGGACGGCTGCAGACACCGTTGGACCTCCTCTGATGATTTGAACTGCAAATATCCAATTTGGATCCATCACTCCATCAGACCTGCTGCCACTGATGATCAGTCCAGTCCTTGTGTAATGTGGCAGACCTCAGCCTTCCTGACAGCCGCCCTTCCACTGAGAGCATTTCTGATGAGGCTTCAGTGAACAGTAGCTGGATCAGCTGAAGGTCCAGATGCAGCTTTCAGGTCCTGTTCTGTCAGGTCACTGCTGGATTTTTCCTGTTTCTTAAGGACAGGACTTTCAGATCCTGTTTACCTGTTAGAGATCGTCTTCTGGGCCTGATCCTTCTTTTGTCTTGACTTGTTTCGTCATTTTTTTTAAGGACCCTCTGCACAGCATGCTGAGAAATGCCAAGTTTTCAGCTAGCAGCTCTTCTGGAACCAGCTTGCTGGTTATCTTTAGCATTTCGCATGGATTCAACTAAAGAAATGGGAACAAATGATATTTTTGCAGCAGGAAACAAAGTACCTAAAGATCAACCTGGTTCTTTGCTGAGTAGTCTGTTGTACATATAGACACAACATGAGTTCATCCCTCAGTGGCGGCGCCAGGGGGGCCTAGGGGGTGCTATAGCTCCCCCTGGAAAAGTCATAGCACCCCCAAGAAAATAACTTGTGTCTGCGTGTTGAGAACTGAAAGATCCTTCAAAGCACCCTCAGTGAAATACTTTGCCCCCCCTTAGCACCTGCAGAAAAATATTTCTGGAGCCGCCACTGTCATCCCTTGAGATAGATGCTTTTTTATGCTTGAATAATTCACATTCAATGTTAAGTGGCTTAAAAACAAAGAAAAACTATCTTCTGAAACTGGTGAGGCCCAAAGACACAAAGTGAGTGAAAAAGCAGACAAAGAAAAACTCTGAAGGACCTTCAGTCGTCTTGGCCGGGACTGTAAATGAGATTTTAAATCTCGATGGGATTTTCCTGGTGAAATCAAAAAATAAAGAAAGCTGGAGAACTGTTGCTCAAGGCTGCCTTCAAAAACATTAAAACAAAGTCTGGCTGCTTGGAAGCAAAATATAAAGAAAGACTTTTGCACTACTGCAGTGTCTTTAAAGCCATGTACAGTTAATCAACAACAGAAACACAAATTTATATATAATAATATAATTTATACAATTGTCCAACAAAAAAACATGTTAGAATGAGGTTTTAATAGTTCTCCACTCGTCCTCGAGTTGGTGCTAATATTTAAATCCATTTTCTTCCAGTGATCCGTTTCAAGGTGACAGGGCAACATGCAGGTTCAGAAGCTGAGTTTTCTCCCTGGATTAAAATATTTTTGAATGTTAACTTTAATGCAAAATTAGCTCACCTGTTAGATAATTATTATGTCTCATGCTTAACCTGTGCTGAGACGTGAGGGCCGGCCGGGGTTTGAAAATGATATGCAGGGAGTCAGACTACCTTCAAGCTCTTTGCAGTATTTAAACCTGCTTCACTGAAGCTGACCTGAAACCAGCCTTCAGACTATCAGAACATTAATGTGTTGGTCTATATGGCAGCCCGACAAGTGCTGGTAATAATCAGCTGGTCTGTGGCGCCTCCTAATGGACAGTGGCATACTTCCTTTCCAAGCAGCTCTGTGCAGGATTGTCTGCAGCATTGGTTCCCAAAGTCCGGACTGCTGCGGCAGACTTGAAAACCAGAAAATCCTGTGAAGCGAGGCCAGAACAGAAGTGTCTTTAAAAACCACTGCAAGTTCTCCTCCGGTTGAATATTAATCTTTGGAGATTAATTTTCTGGGATGCATTGCTGTTTCAGCCCCATAGACACGAGCCTGTTGAAAAACAATGTATTTTAATATGATGCACATTTTAAAATTGTGTAAAATGTGTGATTTAGGGTGTCTGACCTGCTTTTGGACACGCTGGACTGTTTTCATCCAAAATGCGCCTAATTACAGAGTAGTTATTGCGGCGTATATTATCCAACCTTTTACCAAATGCCGCAGCAGGCTAAGACGTGAGTGTATACTGAAGACGCGTTCTTTCTTATCTTCATTACATACTTTATTGCTCAATCTCACAGTTTTAAAGAAAGCAAACACTTACTTTTGTTAATTGCATTTCACAATACCGTGCAATGGCATTTTCCAACAGAGATGTTAAACGGTCAACAGAAAAGTTAGTCACTCACGCTCACCCCGCACAACATCCAGCTCTGCTGTGCACCTGCAAACACTCAAATTAGTACCACCACCACACCTGAGGTGCCACCCACAAATCAAATGTAACCACGCCCACACCTGAGTGCACAACAGAGTAAACAATCGGGAAAGAAAAACAATATGGCTCCCACAGTAGTAAAAAAGCCATTTGTAATTATATATTATGAGGCATACAGAATTGTTGAGTATCAATGCAGTAATACAAAATACAAGTGCTACAATAACTGTCCTAAATAAGGTCTACTCATCCATCCATGCAACCTGACCACAGTGTGAAAACAATCTTAAAAACAGTGTGGCTGTAGTTCAGGAGGGAGGGCAGGTCATCTGCTAATCAGAAGGTATGTGGTTTCATTGCTGGCTGCTCCAGTCAGCATGCCAGAGTATCCTTGGGCAAGAGGCTGAACCCCAAGTTGCTCTCTGATGTGTTCACTAGAGTGTGAATGGTAGATTAAAAGCATTTAAATCTAGCTTGTATGAATGGGTGAATGAAGACGTGTTGTATAAAGTGCTTTGAGTGCTCAGGTAGAGTAGAAAAGCACTATATACACTGCCTGGCCAAAAAAAAATAAAAAGTTGCCACCTGGATTTAAGTAAGCAAACAGGTACGAGCCTCCAATTGGATAATTACTGCATGGGCGATTATCTTTCAGCTGGCAACAAGTTATTTTACCCCAACTGCAATGTGTTGCCTCGCATTTCTTAAACAACATGTTGAAAGTCACATCGCGTGGTCATGGAAGAGATGTCAGTCTGTTTGAGAAGGGTCAAATCATTCAACTCAATTCAATTTTATTTATATCGCGCCAAATCACAACAAACAGTCGCCTCAAGGCGCTTTGTATTGTGGGTAAAGACCCTACAATAATACAGAGAAAACC
>JASGAU010385153.1:0-14618 GCA_030220045.1 Australoheros facetus | reverse complement strand
CCTTGAAACATTGTGGCAGTTACGCTCTTTTTTTCTTTTTTTTTATCCAGACAAATAACGACTTTGAAAAGTGATTTTAGACCCGCTGGGGGAGGAACCGCGGACATCCATCACGATCGGCCCTTATTTGCCCATCACTCGGTACCCGGCTGAACCGTAACATCCCGAGCCAAACGCTGACCATCAATAACTGATGCAGCGAGAGGTAAATTGCAGCAATAACAGGGCGCAACGCAATCACTCAGAGGGGAGAAATAATTAAAGCCATTTTGATTTTAGTGGCTCGACCAAATCTGTTAAACAAGACCTGAGCCAGCCGCATAAATCAGCGCGGGTCCGACTTGAATGTTGCAGATTCTGAATGGAAACCAAAGAAAAAAAGAGCCTTCCTCTATTTATCGAAGCTTAGCTGGAACGGCCTGTCAAAATATACCACGGAAACCCAGTGGAAAATGACACAAGCAGCCGGCTGTGAGTGGCACAGTGGTTTTGGCCTGAGCCCACTCCAAACTGGAGTCTATTTTCCCCTCTCTGGATGGGGGGGCCAGACAGGAAACGGCCAAGCAGGAGAGTAATGGCTAATATTCTGAGTAATGGCGTGGCTTTGCTGCTGGATTCACAAGGTCATAGCTCGTTTCCGTGGCTGAAATACACATTTAGATTAAAGCTGCTTTATAATTGGATTTGTGGACGCTGACATGGCTGCCTGCTTGGATCCAGCCCATCTTTCTGTATATTCTACACAAATACTGTGCAAACATGACATCAGAGAGTGAGACAAAAACAAAATCATAATGATTTTTCCTTCAGTACAGTGCACTCAGCCACTGACAGGAATTACTCTGCGGCAGGGAGAACATATTTGGAAGTCCTGGTTTTTCGGGGATATCTGAAACTGGCTATTTTCGAGACAAAAATGCAGAGGTTTGCCTGACAAGTGGCATCATTTTTGGGATTCTGGCCCCGGTGCAGAAATTCACACTCCTTCCATGTCCTCTGCTTATATCCCAGCTGTATAATTTACTGTAAGGTTTGATGCAGAGGTCCAAAATGGCCCAAAATCGTCAATTTTCTTCCCAACACGCTGCGTAAGTGCTCATTTGGAGGCTTCATTGAAATGTGAATAAAACCAGGAGTTCAAAGGTCAGAGGCTGGGATTACAACCAGCTAATCAGAGATCCACATTTGCTAAAATATGTTAACTGCTGCTGGAGGTAAGTGTGGGTTTTACTTTGTCATGTGATGTGCACATTTCTCTCTGCAGTGTGAGAGTTCACAGTGTCCCAGCAGTTTGCAGTAAACTGGATAAATCTCACATCACAGCAAGTCACAATACTTTGCATTATTTTTAGGGAACGTACCTTAAAATGTTCCAACATTTTCTATCGGATTATTGCTATCATGGCCACCTCGTAAAAACTTGTAGCTATGAGAAGATTATCTCATAATTACAATAACTGATGGAAACTCTTCAGAATCTGCTGACAATCTTCAGGTTTTTAAAATGTTTTCGGCGTGAATTACACGCGTGTGTTTGTGCGTGTGAACACACAAAGTGTTTGTACTGTAATAGCTGAGAACACTTTTACTCTAACGTGAATCTGCTGTCGTCAGCGTGCAGCCTGTGTGAGCAGGGAAGGAGACCAGTGTAAATAAATCAAAAGAATAATGAATACTATTTTTGCCGGTGTTACTAAAAAATACCAATTCAGTGGTTTTATATTCGTGCGTGTATTTATTAAGTGCCTGAAGCTGCCAAATGATGCAGTCACACGAGTGAAAATAGGACGGCAACCTCCCTGCAACGGGGAAACGTCGGTGACTGCACTGACCCCTTTTTGCTGTCAGCAGTACTGTGAGTCACGAGGTGACTGCACAGGTCGCCGGGTGGTTGGTGACCTGTCTCAAACGGTCGCAGTCCTCTCAGGATGACTGCACTGTGAGACAGACTGCTGACCGCTCGCTAATTTATCACCAACACGCTGCCATCAGTCTGACTCAGTCTGCAGTGATGAGTCTGCAGCGGGTATATAAAAACAGGGCTGCTGAGCACTTACATCATGCTGCAGTTACACTGCTGTCCTGCAGCAACTACTTCACTGTTTGTGGAGGAATTTATGAATGTATGTTTCAGACCTATGAGGTCGTCTGACCTCTGGACGGAGATCATGTAGCACACTGATTCCCTCTGATTTTCCGTCTCGATGCACCAAAGTCGCTTTGACGACAGCATTTTATTTAATGCATTTCAAAGCCGATGAGGTCGCAGTAATTGTGCTTCAGCTGCTGTTTTCCTGAGTATGACTGTAGCATTAAACATTAAAAAAAATGAAATATTCCCAGTTTCAGGAATGCAGCTTATTCGTTTAAGACTGGGATCAGATCAGAAACGGATGCTACCCTCCATCCTTTGCTCACTCAGGGCTGAAAACGAGGACCCGATTCCTCGTTGTGTATCCATTACACTTACAGATGTCCTCGGCGTTTCCTGGTAGCACGTGTGTTTTTCACAGGAAGTATGGGAGGTATTACAGCCTTGAGGCCATTAAAGCCCTCTGGCTGCATTTTAGGTATTGATTACAGTCATCTGTCTGTCTAATGATATTTTGGACATGTGCTGTAATTGCTTTAATAAATAAATGTAAATGACAAAGTGGGAAATTGTCGTCTCAACGGGATCCACACCTTAAAGCGGCCCCTTTTTCTTTTAATTGATCCAGAAGGCTCCTGAAACATCACTCGCCTTCCACCCTCACATCCACAGAGCGTCTCAGCCCCACTCAGAGCTGCACGGGAAGGCTCGTCCACAATGGCTGCCGGAGCAGAAACACGAGTCAGGAGGAGGAAGGGATGAACGCTGTACAAACAAACGCCCGGAGCCACGCCGTGGAATAACAAGCAGCCGAGGACAGTAAAAGCTGCAGCTCCTGAAACGTTTCCATCAGTTTATATGAGCAGACTTGAGATCAGCACCAAGTTTAGTCTGAGGGGCGTATTTTTAGCTTTTCTGAGCTGTATGAAACCAGCAGAGTGAGCGAGAACATTTCGGCCAGGTCACGTCTGAGGAAACGAAGAAAAACATCTGAAAAATGGGAATCATAAGAAATATACGCATTCATTTTTCCACGTCTGCAGTAATTACATCCATACTGGATCATTTATTTTACTTCTCAAAGTGAAAAAAATAAATAAATCAGTATCCAAAATATTCCTAGAAGCAAGTTGAGCAACTTGGCAGACGTCTTGAAATGACTCTTAAAGCCCCTTATTGAAATGAATGTAACAGAGCGGCCGTGTTAATTTTAACGGTCACTGTGACATATCGTCACAGACCCCCGAACAAGCGTTTGGACACCATATTGGGGCGTCCGTTTGGCTCAGTAGGCGACCTTTCCTGTCCTATCTTCACTGTTTGCTATCCAATAAAAGCACAATGGCCAAAAATAAATAAATCACCGTTGCCAGATTGGACAGTTTTCACCTGAAGAGCCCGTTTCTCCTTCACCGAGTATCAAACGTCGCACGTTTGTCAAAGGAGCTGACGATACACATTTAAGCCTAAGGTGTTTTTATTTTAAACCTTTATTTAACCAGGCAGACAGGTTAAGAACATCTTCTTATTTGCAACTGTGGCCCGGGAAAGACAAAGCCTTTCGGAGAAGAAAAGTTCCATTACATAATGGTGTTGTTTGGTGGTGGTGCAGGATGTGTGGCATCGGAGAGGCGGGTCAGTCAAACTCGCATCCTTTCCTGAAATCGAAGCAGTAAAAGAGTAAAAAATGAGTGAAAACAAATCAGTGANCCCCAACCCTCTACAAGACTGCATTTATAATAATGTGACAGGAAGCATCAAAGCATGTGGCGCAGTACTATTTCCAGCTCCATAGTTTCATTCCTGGACTCCACTGGAGTCCAGGAATGAAATAGTTCAAAATAATCCCACTTTATCGGACTTTGGTGCAGATTCTATCTGAAACAAGCTGCTTTAGTTCTCCTTTAAGACAATGATCCTCTGATTGGCTGCTCCTCGGAAAGGGCGGGGTTCTCTATGATGTCATACAGATCCAAGCGTTTATAACAGTCTGCATCCTGAGCGTTTGGCTCACAGGGATCATTTGACCTCGTTATTAGAAACATTGGTCATATTTAATATGAACATCCACCACTGGAAATATATTCAGGAATTAAGGAAAGGTGGAAAAGGTGCAGTTTACAGCACTCGACTGAAACCACATTATTCATCATTTGGCAAAGCACGTATCTGTGACCATCATCCTTTCCACAGCTTGGGGAAAGTACACTACATTCTCATTAAAACCCAAAACAATAAAGGGAAAAGACTTCTGTGAGCGATACTCAGAACACTGAAAAATTACATCTAAATATTAAAGAGCAATCTGTCTTTCCAGGAACACACCGGGAACCAAAGAAACACCGCCTGCCGCCGCTCTGAGGACCACAAAGAAAATCCTGCTCATTGGCATTAAAGAATCTGGAGACACACCAGGAGAGGTCGGAGGTTAAATAAACCTCTGATACGCCGGCCCTTATTAAGCACAGAGTTTGCACTGAATTATTGCACGTGTAAAATATCTTAAAGGTTTACAGCTGAAACTGCAGTATGCCCGTGGCAGGCTGTTAATTCACTGCGCTGTCATTAAATGATCTATACAGGAGACGCTACACAAACATGTTGCATATAAATATTGATAACTATCAAATAGGAGCTACTGAAGCCGTATGATGTGTCTTGTTGGGATCATTTCTGTGAGTTCTTGTTGGCTGAACAGCAGAAAGTGAAAAGTTTGGTTTATTAATAAAAATTTAAAAAAAAAACAGTAAAAACCTTATAAACAAACTCTGATGAGAACTTGTCTGCACTGCAGGGGATGTTTCCAGAATTTTTTAAGTTCGGTGGGACCAGAGGATCCGAGAATCAGTCCGGAGAGAAAAGACACGCGAACGGAAAACTGGTTCAAAATCCAGCAAATTCTAACGAGTTCTTCTCCACAAACATGCGTTAGATGATGTGGCTGCACACACCTGGATACTGGAGTTAGGGGTGTGGCTGCTTTGATGAACAGGCGTCCCGACACAGACACCTGTTGCCAGCAGGTGTCTGCTGGGCCTCGCCTCCGCTAATTTAATTGGTGTCTTTTAGATTTGGCTGCTGTGCGGTTCGGTGCTTAAGCACTAATTAGCAGAAGTGTGTGTGTGTGTGTGTGTGTGTCCTTGCTAACCAAGCAAACACTGCAGCATGCAAAATGCGAATGTTGAGACTTCAAAACGTGGAGTCCAAAAAAAACCCCAGAGGATGACATCACAGTGACCACGCCCACCCTGACATGCTCGGTGGGCTGTGGCCCAACATGAAGCCACGCCCACTCAGAGTCCTCACATGCCCCAACTAAGACCTCAGCCATTAAAATTGCCTCCATCTGCTAAGTACAGATGATAGGAGGCGGCTTTTTTTGGTCCTTCCTCGCTGCTTCGTGCTGTAAAGTGTGAAATAATCTCTCTGGTTCATCTCATCAGCACTGCGTCTGCAGACTCACGTACAGACCAGCAGAGCTCGGCTGCTCAGTCCGGGCCTCACGGTTACTGTTACAGCAGGTTAGCAACACGTCTGCCAGAAGCTCGGGCAGGTTTTTGCATTAAGTTGCTCAGAAACATACAAATACTTTCCAAAGTGACGGCATGTTGCACATTAAGTGTTAAAAATCTGTTTGCTATTCACATTCCCCATAATTTCCCACATTTAGGGTGAATTTTATTGCAGTTACCAGCCCAGGCTCATTTAATGAACACCAGGACTGCAGGCTGTAATAATACATAGATCTGATCAGTCACAGCAGTTGTCGGGCAGGAGGCCGATCTCGCCGTCGTGTCGGTCGGATCTGGTGAGACGTGCTGGTTGTTTAAGAGTTACAGAGACGCGAATGCATCCAGACGTGTTTTTATTTGAGAGAATAGGAGCTCGAATTTGTTCTTCGCCCACGTTTGGCACCTCGACACCCCTGAGCGGGCCGACTAAAATCCTTACTTCCATTACATCAACAGTGGGAAACACTTCGTGCCAGTTAATCAGTCTGAGCTCGGCTCTCTCCAACTCTGCTCTCACAGCTTTCCTGGAATGTTCAAGTTGGCAATTATTTTGCAGTTCAGCAGTAAAAACAGCCAGTCAGAGCGTACAGAGGGAGCTGCTGTAGAAATCCCTTTACATGCACTTATCCTGCACCTTTACTCCATTAAGACTGCTTAAATTCCATAATTACACGCTGTATCGCTGGATCACAGTCACACATTGTAAGACATCTCACTGCAGACACCGAACTCTCTCTCGGTGGGTGAAGTTTTCCAAAAGTAAAGACGGGGTCTTCCACATGTGCGCTGCGTGTCACAGCTGGTTTAGCTCAGCTCCGCGTATCCTGTCACTTCACTCAGCGCTCGGTTAGCCGAGGGGTCGGGCTGGGACTGTCTTCCCTTTTAATGAACCAGCAGATAATGGCCTATAGGGGCCCGGGAGAGACATGACACAAATTGCAATGTCCTTTGACTGGGATTAGCGATAATTACTGTTAGCCTCGGCAGATCAATGGGGTAGCAGCACAACACACAGAGGCCACCCCATGTCACACACTGGCTTGATGGCAGCAGTCATAAATGCACAAACAGAGGAAACGGGTTGTGACGGGCCGGGTCCCTCGCCCCTCAGCGTCTCTTTGCTCGTATTCGTCGCTCCCAGATGGTGACGGCAGGTCAGAGCTGTGCTGCGTGCACCTCCTCTAACAACCACTTGGCTTTAAGCTATTCAAACAGATCTGGGATCAGCAGTGGGGATGGTTTCAGGTCCGAGTCCTTTGCTTTCTCAGTCTAATCTCCATCTTGGTTTGTTTCATGTTGAAAAAGCTCACAGCCAGTCGGCAGTCAGGTGTAAGGGGGTGGACCCGGCTACACATGATTAAGCTCTGTGTGACTTCATGGTTAAAGTGTGTTCAATTTAAATTCAGGTTTTATTAAAGTGGACTTATTCTTCTCATGTCAGAGCCCTGTTTCTATTGTTAGCCTCTAATAGAGCAGCTAGTTTAAAATAATCCTTATTAATCTTGTTCTGGGCCGTGCTGTGGCCCTTCATCCCGTCTCAAACAAGTTCTTTTAGCTTCTCCACCTTTTTTGGACTTGGCTGCTTCTCACAAACAGCAAGTAGGTGGAGCCTCCACTTCACAGCCAAAATATGAGACGCCCATATTAGGAATATCCAGTCCTTATGACATCATGCGTACCCAAAGATAAAAAAGAAAGTGTTTAGTGCGCTCTGCTGCCTGAGCCTTTGGCTCACAGGGAGTCCTGTACATACACCGACTGAGGTCTGAAATAACGAGGAGCACCTTTGCAGGGTGCAGCTTTAGGTTCAGTGCTTCAGGTGATCAACGGTCAGAGCAATAAATTTATATTAAAGCACAAGTATTCTGTAAGTTGAACACTAAACATCTGGTCACCTTAATGAGAAGGTGCGTACAGGTGTGAAATCATGTAACACCTAATGGGTTTTCTGCCTGCAGCCTCCGGCAAGAGCACATCTCCGCTGAGTGATGTGAATTTCGTGCCCCGACATCTCAATGAGTGCCATCACGCAAGTCAAATGAAGACTGCTCCCATCCTCTTTAATCTCTAGTTCTGCCCGCTCCCTCATCAGCCTGCCTGATCTGCACATGATGTCACCCCTGAGTCGGTGATGTCAGAGAGCCGAGTGTCCCCTCACCCCTGACCGTGGGGACGAACCCCTGATTAATGTCCACAGCTTTGCTCGCATGGGTTTTTAATTAAAGCAGCCAGACAGATGCATGGACATACAGCCGTACACNCCCCAACACACACACACACACACACACACACACAAAGGGCGAGAAGAATGGGATTTAATTGAGAGAGTGTAATTTAAGGATGGGGTACAAATAGAGTGCTGCTTTATGGTGTGACAACACTGACCTATGACCTCCCACTGTGTGAGAACGCTGCTGATTAGTTCATTACAGCAACATAAATCTGCATGGAGAGAGGAGGCGGGATTAGAGCAGGAACGCCGAGGACGAGTGAAAAAAACAACGGTGAGTTCATGAAGAGACGTCCAAGAAGGCCGAGCTCCAGATTACATGAGTGAAAGTCTAGGATTTATTAGGAGGCGACTGATCAGCAGGTGTGTGTGTGTGTGTTGCTCCCATACAGTCTGTGGATGCAGGTTGATAAGCTAAAGCTAACTAGCATTAGTTGATAACGTAGTGCCTCAGTCTCATTAAACTGTCGCTTCTGGCTCAAAAAGCCAACATGGCTGCTTCCAAATGTTAATATTGAAGCTTCAAAATATGGGATTAAAAATAATGGGTCAGTCCCATCTTGCAGTGTTCCATCTTTGATATACAGTCTGTTATGACATTAGCGTTTGAGCGACATGTTTTCAGATTCAGCGACAGAATCTCTACGTCTGTCCGGTGTTTCCTGGATGATTGCTGATTTCCAGCTTTGCATAAAATAATCCTTTATCTTATCTTTTACCCTGATGCAGCCCATCACTTCACCTTCTGTCTGAAACAAGCTGTTTTAGCTCCTCCCCCTTTAAGAAGAGGCGTTTTCTTCTGATGATCATCTGCCGTCAGAACAGGAAACCTGGCCTTCTCCTTTTATTTAAATACACAATAATTGCTGAGTTTTACAGTAAAATTCAGCCACTAAACAACTATAATGTTTTACTGATGATCATTTTAAAAGCTGGTTATTGGTGTCAGGAGGATTAGTGCTGCAGGAGGACAGTAGACGTGTTTCAACTAAAAGTCTGGTACCCTGAACCTGCTCGAGCCACTGTTTTTGTTTCTGTGTATATATTGTTATTAATGTTTGCACCATGAAGGGCCTTCTTAGTCACACCGTCCTGTCTCTCATTTGTTCGAGTTGTCATCCCACATCTGAGCGAGCCGGCGTCTGTAAACGATTTTAATGAGAAAAAGTTGTGCGGCGCCTTAAAAAGGACAACACAAATATTGTGATGGTTACAGAGAAGTAGGTGGATGATGCTGACGGGCGCTCTAACCTGATGGATGCTCCTCTGCCTCGTGTAGACCCAGATTAAAGAAGCTGCCACAGACAGGAAGGCCGAGGAGAGCGCTTTTGATCTTATTTCATTCGATTTGAGTAGCTGCAGCACACACACACACACACACACACACACACACACACACACACACACACACACACACACAGACACACACACACCTCTGTGCTTTTAAGGACGTGTACCTGAGGAAGACGCGCTGCCACCCTTCACAGGCCCGCTCTCCAATGATTCGGATTAAAGGCTTTATTGGTGCAGCTCAGCGGAGGTTTTATTGTGTTTGGTTTAATTGGCATAAAGCGGGTCTCCTCTGAGATGCTTTATTATTTTAAACAGTGTAATGAGGTTTATGGAGCGCCGAGGGAGCAGAAGCCAAGGCAGGTTTTGCATCCATCATAAACAGAGAGGAACTATAATGGGATCAGGGGCCGCCGGAAAGAACAGGAGGAATGATAACAGGGTTATTCCGTATAAAATAAGTTCCCACCTGACCCCTTCAGGATCGGCTCAGCCTTTGTAACAATAACTTTAGTCTATTTAATTAATATGTGAAAAAAATTTGCCTTGTGCTATGAAAATTTTCAGAGTAACATGCACTGGAAACACACTTTTAATTAACACTGTTTTCTCCGGCATTTCTGATCCTGCAGTAAAGGAGATCCACGTGAAAATATCAGGACTGAAAACACGTTTGAAACCTGATCAAAATGGGATTTAAAAACAATAAATTCACCACACAGATTCATTAAACCACTGGGAGCATAAAAGAGACACCTGACGGTCAGGTAGCTGCGACCGCACCGACGCCTGAAACACGAGAACGAGATGGCGCTCTAAAAACAGTCGCCCTGCGTCACCAGCATGTGTCAGCCGGGCGAACACCAACATGAGACAGGCGGTCCGGTCGTTTGGCAGCACAGCTTGTTCCAATTTCTCAGGTTAATGGGAAATTTCTCCTTGCTTCCTTGTCACGTTTCCCGGGGCCAGGCACGAACCGTCGCGAGGTAAACAACAACAACAACAAGGATCCGGGCCTCGTGCTTCCTCGGCGCCGTGCCGACGTGTTTGTTTCTCAGAGGCGTGGCATCAGGAGGAGGAAGCAGTGAGGAAAAACAAATGTTGGCTCAGGTTCTTTTTGGAGGAGCTGCGAGGCTGCCGGCCAAACACCGGCCGTCGCCGCCACATCCGACACGATCCCCAGAATCAACAGAGCTGAGAGGCGGCGAGGCCGAGCGGTGCAGCCCCGCCGAGGTTCCTCATCTGTCAGTCTTTGTTCTTCCTCTGCTGGGATGTCTCTCTCCCTCTCTGAGGATGCTCAGCTGCTGTTCTTAATGAATGCAGACAGATGAGCCTTACAGGGTTTGGCTCTACAGGGCACTGCTGTCCTGCTTAAACCAACATCAGCTGCTAATCACACAGGTTTTGATTGCTAACTAAAGTATTTCTGTCTGTCTTTTTTTAAACAGGGTATATGTCCTCTCTTTCCTCTGAGTATCTCCTGCTGTGACCTTTGGCGGTCTTTTTCCAGCAGAGGTAGGAGAAGGCTCGCCTGCAGCTTCACATTATCGGATGAGGCAGCTGACAAATGTGGCACCGCTCACGCGTGAGCTTCGATTAATCTCCCAAACGATGCACGGCCTAATGGGAAGAGGACTTAAGAGGGGAAACTGCCGCTTTCTGCTCTTCCTCCGGGACACGAGCAGAGAGTGATGTCCTATTGCAATCAGATTACTCCGACTATTTCCTGACACCAGGCACAAGAAAATAGCTCCCCTCCTCCTTCCGATTTTATTCCCCAGCTTCTGTTAATTCCCACACGAGGACATTTATCTTTTTTCTTCCGCTTTCGTCCAGCAGAATTTAATCTTTTCCATTTTTACGAATCATTTTTCTTTTCCTGTACTCTGATTACACTGAGAAGTATCCCACAATTTAAGTTAACACCCTGCATGTGCATCGTACTCTGAGGTCAGATATATAATCAGAGGAAGAAGCAGCGCTAAAATCTTTGACTTAGGTCAACCGTCCTGTCCCACGGTTTGAGACTGCGCTGTAACAACATTTATCAGCGTATGACCTCGTCCAGGGCCGAAACCTGAAGCAAAAACAGTTCTGGCTCCTAAAGTGATTCTGTCTCCACAGACTCACACTACAAGTTTGCATTACTAGGGGCGTGGCCTCTCTGACTGACAGGAAGATGGCGACACAGGCGGCTGTAGCTGCTAGCTGTCTGCTAGGCTTCCCCTCAGCTAACTGGAGTCCCTGAACTGGACCTCTGGACCGTGTTTGTGCTGTTGGAGCCTTTTATCGTGCACCCTACCCTCTGCAATTTGCATCAAGCAATGACAGTAAAAACGTTGAATTGTGGAAGCCTGAAGGTCAGCAGTATCATATTTATTCAGCTTGCTGCAGCTTTAGTTTGTATTGTCCCTGCAGTTTCTCCGTCATGTCAGACGCACGGCTTTAAAGAAAATAAAGCTGCTGGTGTGTGAAATATGTCGGCTTACTAACATTTGATAATTTGTCCAGCTAGCTAGGTAGCATGAAAAGACTTCCTGGAGACATCATGTGTAGACAGACTGAGATTTGTCGTTTTTATGACTTTCAGCTGCTGTTTTTCCAACAAAGATTTGCTGCTGCAATCATTTGTGCCAACATGTCAAAAAGTCTGTCACAGCTGCAGCAGCGTGCCATGCAGAGCAAACCTGACAGCAGAAAATTCATGTTCCATTACTTGTTCCTCCCTGCCTGCTGACACGTCTGTTAGAAAAAGCAAGAGTTGTTGTTTATGCAGATGTAAGCAGGAAAACTTAATGACCTCGCCGAACATCACCAAATGTCCCTGCCACTCACACCGACGCGCGCTCTGCTCGGCCCGTGCTGCTACCTCAGCTGCAGTGGGAGTACCTGTGATCTGGGAGCAGAGGGAGACCGCTCAGCTGACACCCTGTGGGAGCGTATGTGTGGGTTTAGCTGCCGAGCCATATGGCTTACAGAGGGAAATGCAATAACGGTGCTTCAGCAATACAGACCAACAAAAAGCCTCCAAGTCAGCGACTCCTGACTCCCAGGCCTGATGAGGACTTCAATATCCATTCACCGGCCCGCCTGCACCTGCACGCCTCCCGTTGTCTCATTAAGTCGAGCTGATGCAACCGCACAGAAACAAAACCTTCCCAGCGGATCGTCTCGGGAAGAACGCGTCCAGGCCCGCGCCTGATTGATACACAGCACCACCCGGGCCGGTTTTGATCTCCTCTCACGTCCAGGTGTTGTGAAGCGCCTCAGAGCACTTTGAAACTTTTTGTCCACGAGTTTAACCTCACCGAGGCCAATTTTGGGAAAATGTCAGGGTGGATGTAGCGATTCAGCACATTCAGAGAGGCTGAAGGCTGCGAGGGCGCAGGGAGAATATAACTGTGACATTTGCTGACACGCAGCTAAACCTCTGCAAACCCACCGCCAGCAACAATTTCTTAACTTTTCACCTTGCCTTTACATCCAGAAGCTCTGGTCCTGTTGGGGGGCTGAGAGCATGTCACTTTAATTGAAGGTTGAGTTAACTTTGACCTCGTGACTCTCAGCCTGCTCCTTTTATATTGATTTTTTTTTTTTTTTTATCAAAAACTATTTTTGCTTGAAATTGGTCGAGGAAGTGCCCTCCAGACGGATCTGATGAAGTCCTGAAACACGTTCATACACAACCAAAAAACTAACGTTTGTTCTGCAGGTGTTGAAAATGCAGCCTAACCCCAACTGTAACCCTGTGATTGACCAGCAGCCTGAGAGACAATGAGAGGCTAACCTCAGTGCATATGCAGTCAGCAGCCACCAAACTGTGTGTACGTACAAACCTGTGATTAAACTGTGAGACTCCCTCCTATCGGGTCTGCATACACTCACCAAAGTATCAGATATCAGTCATGCTACAAAATAACACACAGTTCAGTTTATTGAGTACATAAAGATACTTCTGACCTAACAAGGACTTCATCCTGCATCATTCTGACATACATAACTTGTTATGGACACAGTCCGTCCATCCATCCCAGCTTTTTTGTCCTGTTCTGTCTCATGATTCAAAATCATAAAATAAAAAATAAAAATACAGTGGTTCTGTCATTTCCAGTGCAGGATTCATCAGTAGGTTCTTCATACTCTTGAAGTCTGACTGAGAGGCAGGGGGGGCTGATTTCATGATCATTCGAAAGTTAGAAATCTCACCCACCCCCACTACACACAATAACTAAATGTAATCTTCCCAGCGACTAAACCAGAAACCATCTCTGGATTAAAAGGTATGCAGTCTCAGTGTATGCCTTATTTCATGCTCTCCCTCATTATGCAGCAGCTGTTAAACTTTACATTGAAAAGGAGAAACATTTAAAACATGTTTCAGCTGAGAATCAAACTACTGTAATGATTTCACGAACTGCTGGGAAAAATTAGGACTGTTTAATGTGTTTTCCTCCACCTTACACAGTTTAACTTTAGAGCCAAATTAATTATCACTGATGAGACCTTGTTGAGCTAATTAAATGCAGTGTTGTTCCTCTACTTCAGGAAGCTTAACAGTGATCAAAAGCTCATGACACTAAGAAATATACACTGAACGGGCCGCTGTGGATTTTTGGAGCTCTCCAAACTGAATCTGGTGCTGCATGAATATGAAACGGCTGTGAAAGTGTCCAGGCTGAGCTCACCTGAGCCTTTTTCTCTTTGCACCAAAACTTCAGATAGGTTTTGAATTCTGTGCAGACACTCAGGCCACCAGTGACCTCATTTCACAGGCTTCCTGCAGCGTTACAGTACGGGCCACTCAATGCGGCGTATAACCTGGTTTCTCTCTGACTGTGCCTCCATTTCTCTGCCGGCTCTCTGCATTCAGCAGGTGTCTGCCGTCCCGTCCCTGCACGGCACACCGCTGTGCCCTAAAACTGCTCTCGATATGCTCAGATGCCTCCTCGACCAACACCAGGAACATAAGAAAGGATTTCAGATTCACAGAGCAGCTTCATCGAGAACATCCCGTTATATCGAAAACACAGCGCACACGATGTCCTGAAATACGATGTCTAACCAGATACTTAGCCTGGATGGCATCACCTTTACCTCCAGTAACACCACGAGGAACCTTCAGGTCATTTTTAACCTTCAGTGCATGCATTTAACAAATATCTGTGCAATATCCCCCAAATTAGAAAAAAAACATCCTGTCTCAGAGATATTTGTTAGTTCTGGGCTGGACTATAATACTTCCTTTTTATCAGGCTGCTCTAAAAGCCTGAGAATAACTAAAATGCTTCAGCTGAAGTACTGACAGGGACTAGAAAGAAAGCAGATTTCTCCCTTACTGGCTTCTCTGAATAATCAGGCCCCATCTTATCTCAAAGACCTCATAGTACCATAGTACCTTTGCTCTCAGACTGCTGGCTTACTTGTGGTTCCTAGGATACTTAAGAGTAGAATGGGAGGCAGAGCCTTCAGCTTTCAGGCCCCTCTTCTGTGGAAC